>WOXC01010281.1:0-53932 GCA_011680675.1 Gymnobelideus leadbeateri
CCCCCAGATTCCCCCTAAACTATGTAAAAGGGGACTCTGAACAACTTCTGGAGCCCCAGCACCCACAGAACGACACAGAGAAGCTAACCTCCCGCTGAGGACAGCTCAGCAGCCCTGAAGGAAGGACCAGCACAGCGGTCTGGGAGCCGGGGGCAGCACGCAGAGTGCAGGAGCCGAGCCGAGCCGGAGCTGAGGTCCACATGAGCAGAGGTTTTAGCCCTAGGGCGGCAGGGCCAGCAGCATGCTGGAGGGACCCCAGAACACCAGCAGCTGTGGCGACTCCAGAATTATCAACATAGACATGCCTAGGACAAAGTAAGAGGTTAGTGTCCTATGGACTTTGGGACCTGTATTTGGGGAATGCGTCAGCTCCCTCCCCTGGGGGCTAGAAGCTGATGAGGAGACACGCCACTGTGTAGTTTTCAGAGGCATTTCCGGCTCCCAGCCTACAAATCGTGGGGAGATCCAGCGATCAGTCTTGGGGGGTAATCGCTCTTGCTTTAACCTCCCTGGATCTGGATTGTGATCTAGGGTGGAAGTCGTGGGTGGGTTTACAGCTTGCCAGAAACGGAAGTTGCCCCCCACACGTTCGGGACGAAAATTCCTCTATCTGGCCTTAAAGCCATAGTGTGGCAACAAGCCCAAAAGTCAAGTAATTAAGTGGCAACGTGCCAAGGCAAAGGAAACAGAAAAATGCAACCCTAGACTCCTATTTTGGGGGCATAGAGTGGGAAAAAGACTGTGAGGTCAGAAGTCCTGCTCCAAAAGCCCCAGGGGAAAACATGAGCGGGTTGCAGGCCATAGAGGACCTTAAGAAGGACTTTAAAAATCAAATAAGAGAAGTGGAGGAAAAATTGGAAAGAGAAATGAGAAGGATGCAGGAAAAGTATGAAATGAGGGTCAACAGCCTGACTGAGGAAAACAACACCTTAAAAAATAGACTAGCTCAAATGGCAAAGGAGGCCCAAAAAGGCAATGAGGAGAAGTATGCCTTCAAAAGTCGAATATGCCAGATGGAAAAAGAATCTCAAAAGCTCACTGAGGAGATTCATTCCTTCAGAGTTAGACTGGAGCAAATGGAAGCTAATGACTTTATGAGAAATCAAGATGCTGTTAAGCAGATCCAAACAAATGAAAGATTAGAAGGCAATGTGAAATATCTCATGGGAAAAACCACTGACCTGGAAAATAGATCCAGGAGAGACGATTTAAAAATTATTGGACTACCTGAAAGCCATGATCAAAGAAAGAACCTAGAAATCACCCTTCAAGAAATTCTCAAGGAAAATTGCCCTGATGTTTTAGATCCAGAGGGCAAAATAGAGGTTGAAAGAATCCACAGATCACCTCCTGAAAAAGATCCCAAAAAGAAAACTCCCAGGAATATTATAGCCAGGTTCCAGAATCCCCAGATCAAGGAGAAAATACTCCAAGCAGCCAGGAAGAAACAATTTCAATATTGTGGAAACACAATCAGAATAGCCCAGGACCTGGCAGCTTCTACACTGAGGGATCGAAGGGCATGGAATATGATATTCCAGAGGGCAAAAGAACTGGGAATGAACCCAAGGGTCACCTACCCAGAAAACTGAGTATTTTGTTTCAGGGGAAAATATGGTCATTCAGTGGAATAGAGGACTTTCAAGCATTCTTGAGGAAAAAACCAGAATTGAATAGAAAATTTGACATCCAGACACAAGAAGGAAGAGATGCCTGAGAAGGTAATCAGGGAAAAGAAATCAAAAGGAAATTATCAAAGTTGAACTATTTACATTCCTATATGGAAAAGCAATAACTGTGATTGATGATATCTTTCTCACTATGAAAATAATGGAAGAAGGGGGTGTGGTCATATGAATACATATGTGAATGTGTGTGTATATGGTTACAGTTATATATGGATAGAGGGCATAGGTTGAATTTGTTGGGAAGGGAGAATACTCAAGGGATGAAATTATGAGGTGAGGGAGGAAAGTGACAAGAGGAGATGGGGAGAGACAGGGTAGGGTAAACTATCTCATGTAGAAGAAGCAACAGGTAGTGGTTGCAAAGGAGGAGGAGAATAGGAAGGCAAAAAAGGCAAAACCACATTCTCACTGAATTAGGTTCAGGGAGAGAATGACATACATACTAAATGGGATATCTCAACCTGCAGCAGAATAGGCGGAAGGGGGATGAGATTGGGGATGATGGATGGGAGGGCATCCTTGGGGGGAGGGGAAGTTGGAAGTACCCACTATAGGAGAGGGACAGGATCATGTAGGGAATGGACCAGGTGGGGGGTGGGATGAGTGGGAGGGAATTATAAGCAGCTTTGTACAATATATCTACTATGGTAATGTTTTGCATAGCTAGACATATACAACATATACTGAATTACTTATCTCCCCCGAGGGAATGGGTGACAAGGGAGCAAGGAAATGAATCTGAAATTTGAGGTCTTAACATTAAATGTTTCAAATATATATAAATACTATTACTAATACTCTTTTGCTTTTAATTGGGAGATAAGATATGCAGGCATTGGGACGCAAAGATTCATCTTCCTCTAATGGAAAAGTCGAAGGGGGTATGGGAGAAGGTATGGGAGAGAGCAGATTGGAGGAAGCGATATCTTGTGGGACTGCTATTCTAGGAGGGTGGGTAGGGGAATAACGGGGGGAAAATGATTGTAACTCAAAATCTGGTGGAAATGAATGATGTAAAACAGAAGTTAATAAAGCATTTGTTTAAAAAAAAACAAAAAAAAGAAGGAGTTACATAGATAGATAGTATGGCTATAAGTTGGCTTTGATGTGATAATATAAAAAAATAAGGGTTAAGAGACGAGGATTGTACTTTGAGTAAAAGAAATTGGGGGTAGAATAGGGTAAATTACATCACATGAAGAGGCACAAAAGACCTATTACAGTAAGGGGAAGGAAGGGGGGGAGACCATTGTTTGAACCTTACTCACATTAGATTTGGCTGAAAGAGAAAACAACATATTCAGGTATAGAATCTAATCTTACCTTAATGGAAAGGAAGTAGTTGACAAGGAGGGGAAAGGGGATAACAAAGTGGAAGACTGATGGGAGGGCAAATTGAGGGAGGTGGTGGTCAGAACAAAACACTGCTGAGGAGGGAAAGGATGAATGGAAAGAGAAAAGCATAAACAGGGGGCAAAATAAGATGGAGGGAAAGAAAGGGGTAGTAATCATAACTGTGAATGTGAATGTAATGAACTCTCCCCTAAAATAGATGTGGATAGCAGTATGGATTATAAACCATAATCATACAATATATTATTTACAAGAAACACAGCTGAAGCAGAGATACACACAGAATAAAGGTAAAAGACTCAAGCAGAATATATTATGCTTTAGCTGAAGTAAAACGACAACAACAACAAAAATCAGGGGTAACAATCCTGATCTCAGACAAAGCAAAAGCAAAACTACATCTGATTAAAAGAGAAAAGGAAGGAGGCTACATCGTGCTAAGAGGTACCACAGACAATGAAGTAATATCAGTACTAAACATGTGTGCACCAAATGGTATAGAATTCGGATTCTTAGATAAGAAGTTAAGTGAGTTATGGGAAGAAATAAACAGAAAAAATATACCAGTGGGGGATGTGAACTATCACCTTTTAGAACTTGATAAATCTGACCACAAAATAAACAAGAAAAAAGTTAAGGAGGTAAATTAAATTTTAGAAAATTTAGATATGATGTATCTCTGGAGAAAACTGAATGGGGATATAAAGAAATATACCTTTCCCTCAATAGTATGTGGTACCTACACAAAAACTGATTACATATTAAGGAATCAAAAACCTCACAATTCAAGGCAGAAAGTTAGGAATATTAAATGCATTTTTTTTCAGATCATGATGCATTAAAAATAATGTGTAATGGGGGCAGCTAGGTAGCACAGTGAGTAAGAGTGCTGGCCCTGGAGTCGGGACGACCCAGGATCGGTTCCAGCCTGAGAAAGTGAGAACCCACACATAAATAATGACTGGCTGTGTAACCTTGAGCAAGTTACTTAACCCAATTGCCTTATTAAAAAAATAATGTGTAATAAAGGGCCATGGAAAGATAGACTAAAAAATTAATCGGAAACAAAATAATCCTCTCCTAAAGAATGAGTGGATCAAATAACAAATCATAGAAATAAAGAGAATGACAATAATGAGACAACATACCAAAACTTATGTAATGTAGCCAAAGCAATTCTTAGAGAAAATTTTATATCTCTAAATGCTTACATGAGAGAAATAGAGAAAGAAGAGATCAATAAATTGAATCATACAACTAAAAAAGCTAAAAAAAGAATAAATTTAAAATCCCCAATTAAATACCTAATTAGAAGTTATGCAAAGCAAAAGAGAGATTAATAAAATTGAAAGGAAGAAAACTATTGAACTAATAAATAAAACTAATAGCTGGTTTTGTGAAAAAAAATTAAAATAAATACTCCCTTTTGGTTGATTTGATTAAGAAAAAAAGAACAAAACCAAATTACCAGTATCAAAAATGAAAAGGGTGAATTCACCACTAATGAAGAGAACATTAAAACAATAATTAAGAGCTACTTTGCCCAACTGTATGACACTAACTTTGACAATCTAAGTGAAATGGATGAATATTTACAAAAATATAAATTGACCAGGTTAACAGAAGAGGAAATAAAAATACTTGACTAACCCCATTTTAGAAAAAAAATTAAGCCATCAATGAAGTCCCTAAGAAAAAGTCACCAGGCCCAGAAGGATTTGCAGTTGAATTCCACTAGACATTTAAAGAATAATTAATTCCAATACTATATAAACTATTTGGAAAAATTGGTGGAGTCCTACCAAATTGCTGTTATGATACAAATATGGTGCTAATACCTAAACCAAGAAGAACCAAAAATTATAGACCAATTTTCCTAGTGGATATTGATGTAAAAAATTTAAATAAAATATTAGCAAAGAGATTACAGTAATTTGTCATGAGACTTTTACTCTGTGATCAGGTAAAATTTATACCAGGAATTCAGGGCTGATTCAATATTAGGAAAACTATCAGTATCATTGACAATATCAATAACAAAACTAAGAGAAATCATGTGATTATCTCAGTAGATATGGAACAACAACAAAAAAAACTTTTGACAAACTTTAGCATCCATTCCTATTAAAAATTCTAGAGTGCAAAGAAATAAGTGGAGTTTTGCTTAAAATGATAAGCAGTATCTATCTAATGTAATCAGTAAGCATTATATGTATATAAGCTAGGGATAAGCTAGAAACATTTCCAATAAGATCAGGGGTGAAACAAGGATGCTCATTATCATCACTATAGTTCAACATTGTATCAGAAATGTTAGCTATAGCAATAAAAGAAGAAAAAGAAATTGAAGGAATTAGAATAGGCAATAAGAAAACTATCACTCTTTGTTGATGACAAGATGGTATACTTAGAAAATCCTAGAGAATCAACTAAAAAACTACTTGAAACGATTTACAACTTTAGCAAAGTTTCTGGATATAAAACAAGCCACATAAATCACTAGCATTTTTACAAATTGCCAATAAAGCACAGGAGCAGGAGATAGAGAAATTCCATTTAAAATAACTGTAGACAATATGAAATACTGGGGAGTCTACCTGCTAAGACAGACTTGAGAACTATATGAACAGAATTACAAAACACTTTTCACACAAATGAAGTTAGATCTAAACATTTGGGAAAATACCAATTGTTTATGTGTGGGTTGAATTAATATAATAAAAATGACATTTCTACCTAAAATTATTTTACTTATTCAGTGCCATGCCAATAAAACTACCAAAAATTATTTTATAGAACTAGAAATTTATCTGGAAGAACAGGAGGTCAAGAATCTCAAGGGAATTAATGAAAAAAAAAGAAGCAAAGGAAGGTAGCCTAACCATATCAGATCTAAAACTATATTATAGAGCAGAAACCATCAAAACTATTTGGCACTGGCTAAGAAATAGAGTGGTGGATCAGTGAAATAGGTTAGGTATACAAAGCAGTAGCAAATAATTATTGTAATATACTGTTTGATAAACCCAAAGACCCTAGCTTCTGGAATAAGAAATCACTATTTGACAAAAAGTATTGAGAAAACTGGAAAATAGTATGACAGAATCTAGACAAAGACTAAAATCTCACTCTGTATACCAGGATAAGGTCAAAGTAGGCACATGATTTAGATATAAAAGGTGATACCATTAGCAAATTAGGAGAGCAAAGAGTAGTTTTCATGTTAGATCTTCATGATGGAGAATGGAAGAATTTATGACCATGAAAGAAATATAGAACATTATGAAATGCAAAATGGATACTTTTGATTGCATGAAATTAAAAAGTTTCTGGACAAAAAATCCCAGTGCAGTCAAGATTAGAAGGAAAGTAGAAAGCTGGGAAACATTTTTTATAATCAGTGTTTCTGATAAATAGCTCATTTCTCAAACATACAGAGAACTGTGTCAAATGGGCAAGAATATAATCCATTCCTGAAAAGGATATGGAGGCAGTTTTCAGATGAAATTAAAACTATTTATAGTCATGAAAAAAACGCTCTAAATCACTATTGATTAGAGAAATTCAAATTAAAATGGCTCTGAGGTACTGCCTCACACCTATCAGATTGGCTAATATAACAGAAAAGGAAAATGATAAATGTTGGAGAAGATGTAGGGAAAATTGGAACATTAATGCAACAGTTGGTGGAGTTGTGAGATGATCCAACTATTTTGTAATGTAGAGCAATGTGGAACTATGCCCAAAGGGCTATAAAGCTATGTGTATCCTTTGATCCAGCAATACCACTACTAGGTTTGTATTCCAAAGAGATCACAAAAATGGGAAAAGAACCCACATGTACAAAAAACATTTATAGCAGCTTTTTGGTGGCAAATAATTGGAAATTGAGGGGATGATGACTACCAATTGGGGAATGGCTGAACAAATTGTGGTATGTAAATGTCATGGAATACTATTATTGTTCTATAGGAAATGATGAGCTAACAGATTTCAGAAAAATCTGGAATGATTTGCATGAACTGATGCGGAGTGAAGTGAGGAGAATGAGGAGAACATTGTACACATTAAAAACATCATTGTGCAATGATCAAGCATGATAAACTTTGCTTTTCTCAGCAATACAATGATTTAAGATAATTCCAAAAGTCTTGTGATAGAAAGTGCTATCTATATTCAGAGAACTAACTATTGAGTCTGAATGCAAATTGAAGCATACAATTTTCCTTTTTCTGTTTTTTCTTTCTTTTCTTTTTCTTTCCCTTTTGTTCTGATACTTCTTTCACAGCATGACTAATGTGAAAATATGTTTAAAATGATTGTACATGTGTAAACTATATCAGATTGCTTGCTATCCTGGTCAGGGAGGCGAGAAAAGGGAGGGGGAAAGAGAAAAATTTGGAATTCAAAATCTTACAAAAATGAATATTGGATACTATCTTTATATGTAATTAGAAAAATACTATTATAAGTGCAAAAATTTTAAAAAGTATATGAATAGTTGTCCTATAAAATATGAGTTATATTTATTCTGTTTAGCCCCATTGAGCATAACTAGGAAGTAAATAGTCATAAAGAAGTAGGAAACAAGATCAACAATAAACAGCAACAGCAGCAACAACAGCAGCAGTAATAACTATCCACAAACCACTTATTAACAATTTACCAAGAGCTAAACCACCACTAGTATTAACCATGCAACTCCAAAGGAACAACCCTCACTATTGCTCAGTAGCTACTCAAGTGTATTTGATTAACTGTGAAGCTGTTGAAATGGTCTTAGTGACTTTCACAATTCTTGAAGAAATGACAAATGAATCAGGCACTGTTATATGGAAAACTAGTAGTCATAAAATAAAGAGTAGAGTGTGAGAAATGAAATTCATATTGAAAGAATTTCCAAGATAAGAAGTCAAAGGAGAAAAACAATAAATGGAAAGAGTTAGAAGTCTTAATGACTGGATTTTGTTATGTAATTTCAGTTGAGTTTGACTCTTCATGACACCCCTTCCCCTTTGCTTTGGCAAAGATACTGGAGGGGTTTGTCATTTCCTTATCCAGCTCATTTCACACATGAGAAACTGAGGAAATGGGATTAAATGACTTGCCCAGGGTCACATATCTAGCAAATGTCTGAGGCAGCATTTGAACTTGAGGATGAGTCTTCCTCTTTCCCAACTCTATGCACTGCACCACCTAACTGTCTGACTGGCTTTAGGCAAAGTGATCAATTAGCAAGTTACACTTTCATATCCCCCTTCCTTCACTTTTAGAATCACCCTTTAATAGTGTCCCTATAGACATCTAGGGATGTATCAGATTGTTTTCCACATGGGCTTTTTAGTGTCCCTACTCTAGTACCAAATTAGCCCTCAGCATGGTCACATTCTCCCAATCCCCTCCCCCATTTAAAATGGACTATTCACAGTCCCTTCTTTTCTGATCTCTTGTAGTAATCTTCTAACTGGGATCCCTGACTCCTGTCTTTTTCTCTTCTTCCACTCAACAACACCTCCACTTGTACAAAATGTATATTCCTAAGTTGTCAATTGGTCTATGACATATACATTTCTCTGTACAGAATATACACTCCATAGAATTTAAATTTCTTTAGGGCAGTGAGTGTTTGATATTTTTATCTTTGCATTTGCAGTATTCATTCCAAACCCAGCACATAGTAGGGTACTAAATAAATATTTCCTGAGTTGAACTGAATTCCTTCCTGTCTCTGCTCTCATCTGGGAGACCAGTCATGACATTCAATAGAAAAAGGGATCTTTGGCTGCTGATTCAATCCTCATCACCTCATTGAGATCAGGCCTCCAACCAGATGGGCAGGGCTTCTTCAATGCCTGCTATGCATGTCAGACAATGTGCTAGATGCCTAGTAGATTTAACGAACAAACCAAAAATAGTCCCTGTCTTCAATTAGGTTTTGTCCTCCTAGAGTGGAATGGAATTCAGCATGCTCATAAGATATAAAATAAATGCAAAATAATGGATGGGGGTTGGACAAACAACCACTAATCACTGTGGGAGTCAGGAAGTCTCAGGTAAGAGGAGAAACAAGTTAACCTTTGAAGAAAGGAAGGAAGGATTGTAAGAAACAGAGATAAGGAAGGTGGCAGTTCTAAGGATGTGGGGACATAGCCTAGGCGAAGGCTCAGAGGTGGGCAATGGAATGTCATATAGAGAGAACAGCAAGAAAGCTAGTTTGGATGGACCATAGAATGTAAGGAGGAAAATAATGTTAAATATATGGTAGATTGGTGCCAGTCTGTAAAGGGCTTAAAATGCCCAACAGATGAATTTGTATTTTTCTAGAGGTACTTAAGAACTGTTCTGGCCTCTTAGAAGGGAAAGGGAAATGGTAGAAGTTATCTTGAATATGGATTGGAGAGGGGAGGTACTAAAGGTAAAACAACTCAAATGGAACTAGCAAAGATAAGATGTTGAGGACCTGAAGTATTTTGTTGACTATCTGAGTGAAGTATGGGGACAGATGTAAGTGATTGTATGGAGGCCAAATTTACAAGACCTGTCTGTGAACTGATTGGATGGATGGGGAAGGAGAGTAATGAATTGAAAACAACGTCAAGATTTAAAATTCATGTATACAATCACAGACATACCATATCTGTGACGACCAACTATGACAGACTGGACTCTTTTCAGCAATGCAGTGATATAAGTTAATCCCGAATGACTCAAGAAAGTGAGAAATGTGCCATCCAGAGATATAACTAGAAAGAACTGAGCCTGAATCCTGATGGAAGCAAACTAAATGATCTTGTTCTTCTCATTGTTTGGTTGTACTTCTTCCTTACCATCTTTCATCCCACCTAGTACTATATGCCTTTGTAATTGGAATAATGTTTAGTATGAATGCATTTGCAGACCCTATACTGTACTATATGATGTCATGAGGGGAGGGGGGAGGGAAGTAAAGGAAATTTGAAAATCAAGGAACTATGGAATTGAATCTTGTCAACTGAAACTAAACTAATAAATTAATTAAAAAAAAAAAAGATTTAAAATTCATTTGATTGTAAAGATTATGATGCTCTTGGTAGAAATGTACAATTTAAGAAAAAGAGGATTTGGGACTGGGTAGGGCAAGGAGGAAAGCATTCTGACTTTGCATATGTTGAAACTGAGATGTCCATGAGATACCTAAATGGAGATGTTTGATAGGTGGCTGATAATGTGGAAGTGGAATTCAGGAGGCTGTATATGTATATTTCAGAGTCATTTACATAGAAAAGATACTTGAACTCATGAGAGCCAAAGAAATCACCAAGAGCTGTGGTTCCCATTTAGTGGTTTGGATATCCTTTGGGAATGCACAACAGTCGTCCAAGTGCTTGTGCTAAAATTTCAATGATGCCTTAAACGTAAATAAATGTCCAATTGGGTTACAGATTTATTTCCCTCAGTAACAAGTGTATTCATAATTAAAGTATTATAGACTTGTTTCTACAATTATTTAAAACTGTCATCATGTGTACAATTTTGGTATTTATGCAGTCATTACATCAGACTCTGACCTCTTCTCACAAAGTGCAATGGGTTCTAGTGGTTTCTCATCAACTTGTTTCCAAATTCACATAAGTGAACATAAGAGTTCACTATTTGAGTAAAAATGCATCCCCCCCTGGATGGTCAAATGCATGTGCATGCCTTCATTTGAAATCTGTGTACTACTCTAGAGTAGCAACCTTATTCCCCTCTGTTGCCCAGTAATTATACTTTATCAGCTGTGTAATCTCAAGATCGAGATATTATTAAAATTTATATTTTTGTTATACAAATGTCTGTGTGTTTGAAAAGCATGATATCTAGGTATGCATGTTACATCTTAAAACCATCATGGACCATCACAAGTGTTTCACAGAAACAATTTTCTTTTTTTTTTTTAAACAAATGCTTTATTAACTTCTGTTTTACATCATTCATTTCCACCAGATTTTGAGTTACAATCATTTCCCCCCATTATTCCCCTACCCAACCGCCCAGAATAGTAGTCCCACAAGATATCGCTTCCTCCAATCTGCTCTCTCCCATACCTTCTCCCATACCCCCTTCGACTTTTCCATTAGAGGAAGGTGAATCTTTGTGTCCCAATGCCTGCACATCTTATCTCCCAATTACAAGCAAAGAGTATTAATAATAGTATTTATATATATTTGAAACATTTAATGTTAAGACCTCGAATTTTAGATCCATTTCCTTCCTTCCTTGTCACCCATTCCCTCTGGGGAGATAAGTAATTCAGTATATGTTGTACATGTCTAGCTATACAAAACATTATCATAGTAGATATATTGTACAAGGCTGCTTATAATTCCCTCCCACTCATCCCACCCCCCACCTGGTCCATTCCCTACATGATCCTGTCCCTCTTCTATAGTGGGTACTTCCAACCTCCCCTCACCCCAAGGATGCCCTCCCATCCATCATCCCTCCTCTCACCCCCCTTCCCCCTATTCTGCTGCAGGTTGAGATATCCCATTTAGTATGTATGTCGTTTTCTCCCCGAACCAAATTTAATGTGAATGTTGTTTTGCCTTTTTAGCCTTCCTTATTCTCCCCCTCCTTTGCAACTACTTCCCCTTGCTTCTTCTACATGGGATAGTTTACCCTACCCTGTCTCTCCCCATCTCCTCTTGCCACTTTCCTCTCTCACCTCATAATTTCATCCCTTGAGTATTCTCCCTTCCCAACAAATTCAACCTATGCCCTCTATCCATATATAACTGTAACCATATACACACACATTCACATGTATTCATATGACCACACACCCTTCTTCCATTATTTTCATAGTGAGAAAGATATCATCAGTCACAGTTATTGCTTTTCCATATAGGAATGTAAATAGTTCAACTTTGATAAGTTCCTTTTGATTTCTTTTCCCTGATTACCTTCTCAGGCATCTCTTCCTTCTTGTGTCTGGATGTCAAATTTTCTATTCAATTCTGGTTTTTTCCTCAAGAATGCTTGAAAGTCCTCTGTTCCACTGAATGACCATATTTTCCCCTGAAACAAAATACTCAGTTTTGCTGGGTAGGTGACCCTTGAGTTCATATCCAGTTCTTTTGCCCTCTGGAATATCATATTCCATGCCCTTCGATCCCTCAGTGTAGAAGCTGCCAGGTCCTGGGCTATTCTGATTGTGTTTCCACAATATTGAAATTGTTTCTTCCTGGCTGCTTGTAGTATTTTCTCCTTGATCTGGGGATTCTGGAACCTGGCTATAATATTTCTGGGAGTTTTCTTTTTGGGATCTTTTTCAGGAGGTGATCGGTGGATTCTTTCAACCTCTATTTTGCCCTCTGGATCTAAAACATCAGGGCAGTTTTCCTTGAGAATTTCTTGAAGGGTGATTTCTAGGTTCTTTCTTTGATCATGGCTTTCAGGTAGTCCAATAATTTTTAAATTGTCTCTCCTGGATCTATTCTCCAGGTCAGTGGTTTTTCCCATGAGATATTTCACATTGCCTTCTAATCTTTCATTTGTTTGGATCTGCTTAACAGCATCTTGATTTCTCATAAAGTCACTAGCTTCCATTTGCTCCAGTCTAACTCTGAAGGAATGAATCTCCTCAGTGAACTTTTGAGATTCTTTTTCCATCTGGCAAATTCGACTTTTAAGGCATTCTCCTCATTGCCCTTTTGGGCCTCCTTAGCCATTTGAGTTAGTCTATTTTTTAAGGTGTTATTTTCTTCAGTCAGGCTGTTGACCCTCATTTCATACTTTTCCTGCATCCTTCTCATTTCTCTTTCTAATTTTCCTCCACTTCTCTTATTTGATTTTTAAAGTCCTTCTTAAGGTCCTCTATGGCCTGCAACCCGCTCATGTTTTCCCCTGGGGCTTTTGGAGCAGGACTTTTGACCTCACAGTCCTTTTCCCGCTCTATGCCCCCAAAATAGGAGTCTAGGGTTGCATTTTTCTGTTTCCTTTGCCTTGGCATGTTGCCACTTAATTGCTTGACTTTTGGGCTTGTTGCCACACTATGGCTTTAAGGCCAGCTAGAGGAATTTTCGTCCAGAACGTGTGGGGGGCAACTTCCGTTTCTGGCAAGCTGTAAACCCACCCACAACTTCCACCCTAGATCACAATCCAGATCCAGGGAGGTTAAAGCAAGAGCGATTACCCCCCAAGACTGATCGCTGGATCTCCCCACGATTTGTAGGCTGGGAGCCGGAAATGCCTCTGAAAACTACACAGTGGCGTGTCTCCTCAGCAGCTTCTAGCCCCCAGGGGAGGGAGCTGACGCATTCCCCAAATACAGGTCCCAAAGTCCATAGGACACTAACCTCTTACTTTGTCCTAGGCAAGTCTATGTTGATAACTCTGGCATCTCCACAGTTCCTGGTGTTCTGGGGTTCCTCCAGCTGGCTGCTGGCCCTGCCGCCCTGGGGCTAAAACCTCGGCTCACGTGGACCTGGGCTCGGCTCTGCTCCTGCGCTCTGCGCGCTGCCGGCTCCCAGACCACTGCGCTGGTCCTTCCTGCAGGGTGCTGGGCTGTCCTCAGCGGGAGGTTAGCTTCTCTGTGTCGTTCTGTGGGTGCTGGGGCTCCAGAAGATTTTCAGAGTCCTTTTTTACATAGTTTGTGGAGAATCTGGGGGCAGAGAGGCTTGGATGAGCAGTTTCTACTCCGCCATCTTGGCTCCGCCCCCAGAAACAATTTTCTAATTCAAATTTATCCTCTGCTTATCTTACTATTCTATATGGCAGATTTTCAAATTTAACTTGTTGGCAAAAATGGCGAGTCACTGAGTAGAGTTTCCATGAAAGTATGTTGGTGTGCCAATGGTAAAAGAAAAGAACATTCTATCTGAAGAGATTATTTCCTCACAAAGGTTAGTTTATATATTAACATGCTAAAAATAAAATAATGTATGTAATTAAACTTTATGTACATTTGTCATTTAGCAGAATTTTTGTCATTAGGCAGTAGAGAAATAAATACTTTATGTCATCACCTTTATCAATTTATTAGGTGGCCAAAATAAAAGAAAAAGAATTTCCATCTTTTAGTAAGAGAGTTTATGATAATCTCCAACTATTTTCTACCACATATTCGTGTGAATGAGCATTTTCACTTTAGTTTTTAAACAAAATACAAAAATAAACTTGATGTAGAACTAGATTTAAGATGGTGCTTGTCTGGTATTGAGTTAAGTATTGTAAACCTTTGTTCAAATAAGAAAGTCTAACCTCAGAATTAAGCCTATGTGGGATTAATCCTAATGGGTTATAACTTATTTAATTAAAATGGTCAATGAAATTTATAAAATAAGAATTCAATATAAAACCTTACAGATAATAGAAAGCATATGAGTTCTTGCTCAGTTAATCCTTTTGATTCTTACAGAATGTTCTACAAAAATTATTATTTTAGAATTAGTGCTGTTTAATTTTACATCTATGGTTTTCATAATTAGAGATAGGATAAAATTTTGTATTTTGTAACTATTATATAACATTATTTTAACATGGAACTTTTGGGAGCAAAAGTTATTATTGTAGTTATTGTAAGCATTTAATGAATAAATTCAAAAGAATATTATGCATAAGCCTCAAAGCATGTGTAGTGAAACAGAAAGGGCATGTTTAGATAGCTCAAAGGAGAACCAAGAGAGCTGTGTCATAAAAACTCGAGGAAGAGATATTATTTAGGAAAAGAGAGTGGCCAACAGTGTCAAATGCTATTGACAGGTCAAGAAATAGATCTGAGAAAATGACAGTGAATTTAACAATTGAGAGATAGGTAAATTTGGACAGAGCAATTTCATACTGGGGATTTCTAGAACTGTAAAAGGCTAAGGCTTTGGTTAGGATTAAGAAAGAAATATATTTGGTCAAGAGCGAATTTCTGATCCTTTAAATCATACCACATAGACAGTTATCTATTCTGTACCATCTTATGACATTTATAAGACCAAGTGTTAGAAATGTAAAACATAAGAATAGAAGGAAATTAAACTAACTTATGGTTTTAAGGAAGGATAATATGATAGGGGAAGGAATAAGCTTCTTTTTACAGTATTCATTAAGGCTATATATATGAGCAGAATCACAATTTAATAACAAAATGTTTTTGCTTACCTCTTTTAAGTGGAATAACCTACGTACCATAATCAAAGTAACATTTAAAGGAAAAACACATTAAGAAAATATTAATCAGCATTACTTGTATTTTACATTTAATTTCTGAATTTAACAAACCACAATAAAATCATTATTTGATTCTCCTACATGTGAACGCTAACATTATTTTTGTTTCTTTTTTTTTTTTTTAAAGCAATTGGGGTTAAGTAACTTGCTCAACGTTACATGGCTAGTCATTATTTATGTGTGGGTGCTCATTTTCTGAGCCCGGATTTGATCTCGGTCATCCCAACTCCGAGGCCGGCGCTCTTACTCACTGTGCCACCTAGCTGCCCCTTTAGGGCAATTGGGGTTAAGTAACTTGCTCAAGGTTACACGGCTAGGGTTTTTTTTTTTGTGTGTGGATTAAGTGTCTGAGGCCGGCTCTGAACTCAGGTCCCTCTGACTCCAGGGCTGGCGCTCTATTCACTGCGCCACCTAGCCGCCCCATTTTTGTTTCTTAAAAATAATCATTTTCCCCAAGTGCTGAGGCAAATGATGACATTTTAGGAACATAAAGGAGCTTGTAAATTAAAAATTGATATTCCAGTTACATAGATTTTGGCTTGCTCTTATTAAAATCCCTGATTCTGTATTCTTCTTTATGTAAGCCTAGCATTTGAGCAAAATATATGATCAGAAGGATAGAAAAAAATGTACCCATAGTCATCTTCCCTCTTGACATGGTGAACAGTGCGAATTTTCCATTTAGAGGCTCCAGATTCAGATCTAACATATAGAAAATATAACTACCTTGGACCTGTATAGAACTGAGCTCTAAAGATCTCAACTTATTTGTTAGAATTTTTGTTGTTTTTATGGCGTGATTGACAAGACTTGATGCATAATCAGCTAATTGTCCTTGCTGGGAGAAGGGGCTGTTTTAAAGATCTGTTTTTATTTGCATCATTGAAAAGAGCATTGGATTTGAACTTAGGGGACCTGAGTTTGATTTCCACCTCCGTTGTTTATATAGCCATGAGTATTTCACTTAATCCTTAAATGCTGTGCCTTGGTTTCCTCATGTTTAAAAAATGAGAGATTGAACTATTTAATTCCTAAGATACCTTCTGGCTCTGACTCCTGTGATCTCACTAGCACTGGCATTGAAAAAAAAAGATTAACAGTCACTTGAACATCTTCTTTTCCTCCTGTCTTAATCCATCTGGTTTGGTGGATCTAGACAATATAGTTCCCATAACCAGGGTCATCCCATGATCCATCCTTAGAGATGTCATTTCTGGTTTTAGGAGATAACATGGAATCTCTGGAGCCTTCTTCCCACTATCTGTCACTCATCACTGAAAGACTTGCCCTTGGAGATGATAAAGGATTCCCTCATTGGCTATGGAGTTGAAAGATCTAATAATTCAGTGGATATTTAAAGCCTACCTTTAGCTCTTTCTTCCTTTCTGGATACAGATCATGTCATGTCTCATTCTTTGTGACCCCATCGTTTGGCAGAGATACTGGAGTGGTTTGCCATTTGCTTTTCCAACTCATTTTATAGGTGAGGAACTGAAGCAAAAAGGGTTAAATGACTTGCTCAGAGTCACACACTTACTAAGTGTCTGAGGCTGAATTTGAACTCAAATCTACCTAACTCCAGGCCTTGAACTCTACCCACTGCACCACCTTGCTGCCAGAGTCAGAGGATTTGGGTTCAATATGACCTCTTTGACCTTGGGCAGGTCTCTTAACCTCTGAAACTCATTTTCCTTATGTATGAGGGGTTTTACTAGATGGCCTCTGAGATTCCATCCTGCTCTATCTTGAATTATGAGCCTATGAACTAGGCAAGTTACCCATCAGCACCAGCACCACCACTATTGCTTACTGCTATTGCTATTACTACTACTACTACTACTATTATTACTACTACTACTACTACTGCTGCTACTACCCTGAATTAACTTTTTTTTTAAACTGTGAAGCATGAAACAGGGCATGGCACTATACATCATGTCAGGTTCTCTGTACACCTTAGTATACAATCTAGGATGCTGAAATCTGTTATGATAAGGATAGTGTGAGTACCATCTCCACATAACCCTTTACTTGTAATGGATTATATAAAATTAATCTCAATTCTTAACAGTTGAATGCAAGAATGCCAGTCAGTCAATCAATAAACTTTTTTTAAAGTGTCTACATTATGTCAGGGACACAACTTGAGGATACAAATAAGAAAAAGAAAGCCAATCCCTGACTTCAAGGTATTTATGAAAATCCAGTGGAGGGAATCTGAAAATGGTGTATGGATAACCGGTGTTGCAGCATGATATATTGTCCATAGACTCCAAACCAAAGAGAGGAACTGATGAGAAATCAAAGTAGTTGGAAAATTCTGAGCCCTCTATACAGGGAGGCTTGGAGAGCAGTTTAGTACTTTCCTCTCCAACCCTCTAATCAGAGGGAAGAAGCAATTGAGGGTGCTGAGGAGCTGTTGGCTATAAATAATTGCTTTTCAGTCTGTGTACATCCTTTGTACATACTTGATAAACCTTGCTAAATGACTCCCTGACTGATTGGAGTGAAACCCTTCTATATAGTCCTGTATGGTTACTTGGAATCCCACTAACATTCCATGCCCTTCATTATTTGATCTGTAAATCACGATGTACCATTTGGAGTAGCTGCCTTTCTAAGCTTTCTAAATATGACTTTCTAGGGAATCATATGTAGTTTGCCATTCACATGACTACTTCTATCTAAAGTTCTGATTTGAAAGGGTTGCCAAGTTTTATGTAGAGCTAAAGGCATCATAGGCTGTCTGCTCCAGTTCTGTCATTTTGCGGAAGAGAAAACTAGGACTCAGAGATTAAGTGATATGACCTAAGTGTATTCTTTATTCTGGCTCTCTGACCTTATGTAGTAGGCACTCTTTTTACCCTACCACACTTCCTAGGAAAATTAAATTGGACCACAGTTGTTTGTTTTTTTCAATTTTGAGAAATCATTATTCCTTGTCTTCTGAAATCTCTGTACAACTGGCACTTTGGCATGACTCTACCCAACTCTCTACTATGACTCTCTTTGTTTCTTCCTCTTTCTATTTCTCTGTCACTCTCTTTTTTGTCTTTTCTTGGTCTCTGTCTATCTATATGCTTCTTCTTTGCTTTCTCTGGCAATGTGGTCACAGTGTGGTTCAAAGAAACCTGAATCATACTCATGATTACTTAGCCATGGAGAAAATGTTTTCCCATCACAAAGTTTATCTAAGTTGATATTTAAGAGTTTGTATGAGTTATTAATATAATAAAAACCATAAGATTCTCATTGACTCAGTCCCCAGACTAAGTGGTGGCATAGCACAACATTAGCATTTTGGATTAAGTTGAAACCTTTGTTCCATTTAGTTCAGTGTATTTCAAGCTATTCACTGTTTTCCTTCATTGTAATCCCCAGGCCCAGCACTGTACCACCTAGCCACAAAGACAAGACAAGAAGTATTACAGAGTACTTAATTATCTCCAGTCAAATCAGTAATCTTCTCACTTCCATTTATTTTTGGAGGAAATTGGTACGTCCTACCTTTGTGCCAAAAATTCCTCTTTCAGGTGGGAAGAAGAAAATAGGGTAAAATGTAGGATAATTGTGGAGTTACTGATTCATGGGTTCATTGGTGAGGTCTCCCTTTACTATTAGAGACTCTAAGTTGTTATGTTAGGTTATTCTTTTCTTACCCTTTTCTAAATTCTTTTTAGAGAATATCACCAATATTTTGGAGGTGTTTATCATCAGTTCTTTAAATATTTCTTGAGTAGGTGCACAACACACAAACTCTTCTTCAGTTAATCCTCATTCTTGTATAGGTACATTTGGTTCACTTCCTTTGGTCATATATGTCACCAAAGTATTTGAACTTAATATTGATGCTTCATCATAGTGTGGAGGTGACCTGGTGTTCTTAAAAGTTCCATCAGCAGAATGCAGGCTCTTGAAGGTTCTACCAAACCTAAAGTCCAGGGCTGGTTACAGATTACATACACTATTCATGTACCAGGCAAGTTTATGATATAAAGCCTTAACACCAGTAGGCTCACTACTATGTGATGAAATCTTTGGATATAGCAGCTCATAAAAAAGACAAGGAGAAATATAGTGGGATTAAGTAGGTCAATTAGCTAGGAAGTGGCAAAATGATCACAGTGAAATGTATGGTATTGTCCAATGAAATAGACATGACCTACATATATCTGAATATGATTTATTTTCAGCCAAGGGTTTTTAATATAATTAGAGGGGCCTAAATTAAACCAAATGACTGGGAAATAGAGTACCTGATTGATGAAATTCTTTAACTAATAAAGGAGGACACAGCAGAGAAACTCTCAGGTCTTAAGTAAGTAGAAGGGAATGAATTTAAATACAATCTTTCTTTGACTTTGGGGCCATTCCATGTCTGAGAATTGTTGTTCAGAATGTGTATCTTTAGTTACTGAAATATTCAGAATCTGTAATTTAATGTACAGGATATTAAATTTAGACTAAGAGGCCTAGGGTCCAATTGTCAACTTTGCTACTTATTACTTTGTATGACTTGGACAAATTGCTTTACCTTACTGGGTTTCAATCAATCAATCAGTATTTATTTAGTATCTACTAGGTGCCTGGCATTGTGCTATGTTCTGGGCATACAAATATGAAAAAGAAAAGTAGTCCCTGCTCTCAAGGAAGTTGAAATCTAATAGGGGAAACTCACATAAAAGGAAACTAAATGGGACAGTTGGGGGTGAGTAGAAGGTACTTGATTTAGGGTCATGATGGAGAAGTCAGTCAGAGAAGTCCAAAAGTAGTAAGGTCAGGTGAGAAATGAGGAGGTGTCTGAGCTGAGCTCTCTCCTTAATTGGAGGTTTGGAATTCATGGTCCCACCCTCTAGTCAGAGCCCCAGAGAATAGTGAGGCTGATAAGATTTTATAGGATGATAAGGTTATCCCAATAATAAGCTTTCTGGGGCTTGGTAGAGAAATCAGTCAGAGAAATCCTGAAGTATTACAGCCTCAGTTTCCCCCCAGTAAAAAAGAAGCAAGCAAGTAACCATTTACAAAGAGCTTACTGCATGCCAGGAGTTGTACTAAGCACTGAGAATACAAATATAAACAAAATGGAAGTCTCTGCCCTCAAAGAAGCTGAAAAGTGGAAAAGGAAAAGAGAGGAAGGGACCTGGAGCAGGGGCATGGAGTTTTTGAAATCCAGAAAGTCAAGAATATAACTGGGGAAGGGGGGAGTCTATGTGAATGAAGCTGGGTTGATCCTGACCCTCCTATTAAATGGAGGCTCCAAGAGGAACTAACCAGGGGGAAAAGGGATGCCAGTATTGTGAAGGAATATTTCAAGGTGAACAGGCTGCAGGGGTAATAGGTTATTGCAGGGCAAAGAGGCTCCAGGCACTGAAGGATGTTTCAGAATGAATTCACAGTAGAGAAGGATGGTTTTGAAGTCCAGAAGATCATGGGTAAAACTGAGAGAAGAGTGTCTTCTACTCTAAATCATAAGATTCTGAGAAAGATTTATATGACATTCACTATCCTTTAATGTTTTAAACATAAAGGATTCTCTACTTTCCTCCACTTGCCTGAAAATTCTATTGATCAGACTACACATTCCCCCAGGCATTCTATTTTGGAAATACTTAAAGAAGATAAGAAAAGTTGGGCTGAATTTTTCTGACTGCAGAGGATACTCTGGACTTCTTTTTGTTTATTAAAGTTCTGATTTGGGTTTATTGACTTCTTAATCTCTTAAGTATAGAGTAGGAAGATACATACAGTAGCTTAATAGCATCACAGAGTTAAAACTATAAGGGAGCTAGGAGTCCATTAGTACAATTTCCTCATCATTTTTTAGTTTAGAAAACAAGTCCCCTCCAAAAAACAGTGACTGGCATAGAGTCACAAAGCTAGTAAGTAACTGGTGGGATTTGAAATCATGTCTTATTGACCTTGACCTCCAGTGATCTAGACCCTACTCCATGTTGCCAGTGCTTGGGGGTTTTGTGAAAGAATCACAGCATCTTCTAATAGAAGGAGACTTTAGGTGATCTCTGGTCACATCTGTACTTGAAAAAGAATCCTATCTATATCATACTTTGTAAATGGTATTCTAGTTTTTGCTTGAAGACCTCCAATGAAGGAGACACTATTACCTCTAAAGGTAGGTACTCTCCTTAAGCTGAGTTCTGAAGAATCAAAATTTTTGTTTTTAGATCAGATTTTTCAATTTAGTTGAATTCCCTTACAACTCTGTCATGAGTACATTTGGAGTATATTTGGTATTCCATTTTTGATAGAGCATATATATATATATATATATATATATTATGTGTGTGTATATATATGATTTATATACAGAACATCATTTGGAATTAAAGTAAAGGAAGTTTTGTGTGATTTCACTCCAGGGTCCTTGCTAAAGGCAAGATAACATTGCCAGTTCTTCTGTGAGAATTACAGATTAGCAAAGTGAGAATTATAGCAGTTGACTCTAAAGATATTAAAAAGTCTAGTGAGTTTAAGTTCTTTCTACTTCAAGAAAAAATGAATCATTTGAAAGACCTCAGAACGAGAGTGAAATTTAAGAAAAGACTACATTTTTCCAACTGGTGTATGGTTAACAAAGAAGTTAATGGTCTTAGTTTCTTTTCATATCCATTAAGTGGGTATTAATAATATTTTAATATGAATTTTTAATTATAATAGCTATTGTATTACATTAGCTACTAACTAGAAGAGATTCTTTTATTTGTCTTTTAGAATTATTTATTTATTTATTGGCTAAGAAAATAATTCTCACTTTCCCCCAGACAAATTGTAGCTTTATTGAAATGTTAATGTGTTACTGGGCAGTTCAATGAAAATTTCATTAGGCAGATGTTCTGGTCAGTTCTAGAGATCTGGGGAATGTATTTTTTTTGGTTCATCCATGGCATAAATGCACAAAAATTAAAATTTTCCTTCCCAAACAACTCAAAAAGGGAAATATTAAAACAGCATCTTAAAAGTGCAGCTTTGAAAAAAATTCCACAGTTAAGAAATGTCCATATGTCTGGATTTATGAGTGTTGATGTGAGTTGATGTTTCTGTGGCCTTATTTTTTTAATCTTTCTAGATGTGCTTCATTATTAACTTTTCATGTGACAACTGTTCCCGGATTGAGTGCAAACAATGCAAGAGACAGGGACATCATCCTGGGCAGGCAGAGATTTCTTAATCCAACTTTTAAAGTGATGCCTGCAAAGAATGTCACATAAAAGATAGAACAACTCAGCTTTCCCATCCAATTTAAATTTTTTACATTCATAAGCTAAAATGACTGCCTTTAGCTCCCCTGTTTTTACCGGTATTTTACAAACTAGGGCAGAGTAAACTAAAATTCATAATTTATAAACAATCTGTGGGAAAAATCACTGAATTATTTACACCATGTTTGAAAAATGTGTTTGTGTCTCATACAAAAATTAGTTACTCTCTTAATCACAGTGGTGCCACAAATATGCTGGAAATTAGGACTTGCAAAAACTGCTTGTTTGGGGAAAAAAATCGTCCGGTAACTCAATCCGCAACTGGAAAACCAAACTGATCCTGAATGGTCTATTTAAACAAGTGCCAATTATTGAATAATTCTCTGACCTAAACAGAAAGTTATTGTATATGGAAAGATTTTTTTCTTTGCCTTAGACTGCTTTATTCCAGATGCCCTTTTAAATTGTTTTTAATTCTCTGTAGGCAGTAGATAACTAAACCTACAGAATGTAGTAATGGCAAAGAGGAAGCAATCATGTTGGCCACTTGGAGTTAGGAGTCATGGAAAAGGCATCTGTTATATATGAATTGCAGACTATAAGAACTTTGACAGTTCATAGCCCAGACCTAATTTATTAAACTAAGTTTCTAATATAAACAGTAATTTGTTTCAGGCACTGACACTGCAGGTCTGGATTATGTGAACAAAATAGAAAGGCCCCATATTGCCCTCTTGGAAATAAGGTGCCTTGACAAGATTTGAAAGAAAACAATCTAATATAGGACAAGAGTCAATATGGTGAGCAGGGCCTTGTGTTTTGGCCATGGGCTGATTCATACTCTTTCCTCTTTCTAACTTCCCAAGCTAAGTTTGAAATACAGAGAAAGGGTTTAAAAACTCTGAAGTGCACCTGTGTGTTCCATTACTATGGAGGAGACACAGCACTCTCATTGTTCAGTGGTTTCTGTCCTTAACAAAATATTCAGTTAAAATTCTGAAGTTGAGTTCATTTTAAATCTTTAGGGAAAGTAGTCTCGAATCATAAGACCAAATGGTTCCTAAGAAAATAATATGGATCTCCTGGACTGAATACTTTAGGAAGTCTTTGCTATTAGTAACTCTCTATGGTGATACCCCTTTGGGGAGGAAGGAGGGGAAGGTTCTCATCCAAATCCTGGCTTTTGATAAAAGAGTATTTCCTTCATATAGGTTCTCTCTCTCTGTCTCTGTCTCTGTCTCTCTCTGTCTCTCTGTCTCTGTCTCTCTCTCTCTCTGTCTCTGTCTCTGTCTCTCTCTCTCTCTCTCTCTCTCTCTCTCTCTCTGCCTTTCCTCCCCCCGACCATCCCTAAAAGAAATTTAAATTCAGTAAAGTTATAAATTATTGGACTGCAAACTCAGAGAATCTGGGAATAACGAGGGATCTCTGAGACTAATCTGTACCTGCAAGTTTTCTCTATAGAAGAGTCAAGGGGAAGATTATTTTACTATCATGTGAAGTGATTGATACAAGGCCCTACCATTTTCCATTAAGAAAATATTCTTTCCAGTTGACTTACACATGTGAATAGCAAGTGTGAATGTTACAAGTGTCCTTTGGGAGGCCTTCCACAGAATCAAAGACCTTATAGAATACCACAAATAAAGCAAGAAGTATCTGGTATTCACAATGTGGCAACACAAAAATATAAGATGTAATGAAATAGATCTGATCCAATTCTATACAACAAGCATTTAAAATCTAATTATTTGCCAGGCACTGAAGTTAGAAAGAAAAAATGAAAAATGATTGATCCTTGTTTTCAAAGAGTTTATTATGTGGGGATTGGGGGTGGGATATAACATGGAAATGCTTAAACAGGTTCAAGGTTATTTGGGGAGGGAGATAACACCACAATTACATGGGGTTAAACAAAGGCTTCTCAGTGGTGAGGATAAGTAGACTCAATCTCAAAAGAAGCTAGGACTTCAAAGAAGAGATAAAGAGGGAGAACTTTAGGATGTAGAATGGAATTTCAACTAAAATTCCCAGGTTATTGATTAATTTTATCTAATCTGGCAGTTTATTTAAACAATCAATTTTAATGCTATGCCACTAAATAGACTACTTGCCAACTAAAAAGACATAATTAGTGCATTTTGGGAGGCTGAATATTTCTTGTAAATGACAACCAACTCAACTTGTTGCTGGGTCTGGGTTGTGGGGTCATAATTAGGGAAATTGGATAAATAGTGAAGAATGAAAGTTTATTAATTTACTACCTGTCTTCTTTGGAGAAGGTCATCCTGAAAAATTTGTTGTGGTAGATATGTTTTGTTTTAGCTTACAAATCAAATTAATGGTTCATTTCTTTACATAACCATTTTTTCCAAATTGGACCAAGTTTTTGTTTAAATTTAACTTACTCTAAATCTAATTTTCTCCACAATACTTGTAAAATTATATTCTCTTCTCAGTGTTTGGGAGGATCCTCCATTTTTGTTTATGAAAGCTGTAGAAGTTCATATGAAGGAAATGAATTCTTATTCACACATAGTTTATGAGCTCATTGTTTAAAGACAATAAAAGCTTTATCCGATTATATTCTTCACTTAATATACACCGAGTGCCTAATAGTTGTATGACCTTGCACTAGATACTACTGTATACAGAAATAGTTTAGTCCTTGTCTTTGAAGAGATAACATCAAACAGTCAAATCAACTAATAAGTTTACATCTATATAGCCCTTTACCATGTTCAAAGCACTTTCCTATTGTAATTATTTTAATTTTTCGTAGATCATACTTAAATATGGCACTTCAAGGTTTGCAAAGCACTCTGCATACAGGATCACAGCTGATTCTCACAGAATGGGCAAGGAAGGAATCTTCTTTTTAATAGATGGTCACTAGTGACTTTCCCAAGTCCTAAAGCTGGCAAAATGCTATTTGTCTCACCTTTATTTCATTTCTCATCCCACTATGATTCAAAACAAAACTCTGCAAGCAAAATAGAATCAACAAATGAAATAACAGAAACCGGGTTAGATGTGTAGTCTTTGTGAATGGTTGTGGGAGTATGGTATAGAAGAGGATTTGTATTAGAAGTCAGTTCAGATCCTGGCTTTGCTACTTACAACTCATATGACCTTAAGAATTATCAGCTCCTCTTAGTTTCTCAGTTTCCTCACTCATAAAATGAAGAGGCTTAACTTCATTTTTCAGCTCCCTTAACAATTTATGATGGTATAATTCTCTTCTACAAAATGTCCTTTCTTTTACAAAAAAACATACAAACCCAAAGTTCAAAAATTCAAAGAAGGATAGGAGAACCTCTATGAACTAGATAAGGGTGAAGAAAAGAGAACAGGTGAAAAATGTACAAAATGAATACAACAATGAAAATGCAAACGATACTTAGAGTTATCTAAATTTTAATTATAATGCTGAACCTTAGCTTTAGAGAATAGATGAATCATCATAGTTCTTATTCTAAGAGACATAAGTTCTATGTCATTTACCTTTCCTTAACTATTTCACCACCTCCCCTATGTTATAATAAAGGGCTCAATGGTGGGCATATATTAGGAAAAGAATGAAATGTAAAAACATAAGGTAGCAAAACAATTTTAAAGTGAATAAATAGCAAGTCAGTAAAAAGTCAAAATGTTCTTTGTTGACTTGGTCAGAGCCATCATAAGATATGATGGACAGCAAAAGTCTGATGTAGTCTCTTTATATACATGTACATGTGCATGTGCATATGTATGTGTATACACATATATGTATATTTGTTGTTGAGTTTTTTCAATCGTGCCTGACTCTTTGTGATCCCATTAAAGGTTTTCTTGTTAAAGATATTAGAATGATTTTATCTTTCCTTCTCCAGTTCATTTTACAGATGAAGAACTGAGGCAGAGTTAAGTGACTTGCCCAGGGTCACACAGATAAACAAACACATGTATATATGTGTATATATAAAAACTTATAGGTATATGTGTCTAAAACGAAGAAGAATATTTCAACATGTCACATGACCAAAAGTAGTCTTAACATGATGTAATTCTAATGTATGTGGAGGATTTTTGTGTTTTTGTTCATTTATCCACAAAAAGATAGGAATGGAATGGATATAGAGATAAGGGACTATAATTTTATTGATATAGGGAATTAACTGATGAACAAGATTCCTCTATCAGTGAAACTCCTCACCTTTTCTGCATTTTGTGGTCTTAGAGAATTGCCTTGGGCATTGAGAAATTAAGAGCTTTCCTCAGATATCCCAAGTTAATATATATTAGAAATGGTATTGAACCCAGGTTTCCCTGGACCAATTTTCTGTTCACTTCAATATTCTACTTCTTATACATATAAACACAAACATATGCACAGATATATGCATATACATACAAAAAGTTAGCTATCTTGAGTTAAACATATACATGTATACATATGCAGAGTTATATTGATATACAAACATGCATATATGTTTAGAGAGATATAGCATGGCTAAGAGGATTCGACATAAATGCATGCATTTTAATGAGAGGGAAGTGTGGAGAAATGGATAGGGGCTGGAGTTGAAGTCTTAAATATCTAGATTCAAATTTGCCTCTGATATTATACTGCCTGTGTGGCTATGGGTGAGTGCCCCATGGCCAGTACTCCAGAAAATTATGAATAAAAGTTACATATTATATGAGCTGGTCTATTGATATGCATTAGTAGAGAAAGTTTTCGCACTTGGAGTTCTCTTACCTAGAGAAAATTGCATATCTGTACTATCTGTCTGTCTGTCTCCCTTTCATATGTCTGTCTCATAGAGATTGTTTCATTTATCTTGGATATCCCCATTACAGTGTCAGGCACAGAGAATTGGCTTAATAAATGTTTGTTGATTGATCAGTCTATTGTCATCAATCTTTATATGTCTATGTTTATACATATACACATGTGTGTATTCAGTCATGATTCAGGAAACAAGCACACTGGTATGGGAGTGAGGCCACACTCTGCTTAGTTAGGGTATTGTTGCCTTTCTAAGTCAAGGAGCTTTTATTCAGTGCCTACTGAATGCCATTTGTCTTCCAAATTTTTGTTTTCATTAAAATTTTTTTGGTTAAATTGAAAAGGTTTCCTTTTGTGTTTTCTGTGGTAGTGCTGCAGACTTAAAAGAAAATGTTTATCATAAAAATATAAACATATAAGACTTCTAGCAAGTGAGGCTGTGTGGTGTAGTGGTAAGATCACTGGGCTGGGAGATTGACTCTCTAGCTTCTAATCTTTACTTTGGCATTACCTATTTCTGTAATCTTGGGCAAATTGTGCTGTCTATATTTCCTCAGGAAGTTGGACAATATGGTGTTTTGATACTCTTTTACTGATGAAATTCTATGAGATTAATCATTGGATTGAAATTGATTAGATTCTCCAAGTATTATTTTGTGGTAGACTCGAGAAGAATAGCCAAGGAAAGTTTGGTATAGTGATAGGTTTGGACAGTGTAAGAGAAGACCTACTCTTGGTTCTGCTATTAGCTAATTACTTTAAGTAATCACCTTGAATAAAGCTCAATTGAGTAAGGTCAAATGAGTTGAAATTTGGAAAGTACTTTGCAAGACTTAAAGGCCAATATAAATGCTAGCTATTACTGTTGTTATTGTGATGACTGTGCTGTTGCTGCTGGTGATTGGTAGTGGCAGCTAGGTGGCACAGTGGATAAAGCACTGGCCTTGGAATCAGGAAGACCTAAATTCAAATCTAGCCCCCAGATACTTATTAGCTGCATGACCATGGACAAATTCTTTAATCTGTCTGCCTTAGTTGTCTCATCTATAGAATAGAGATCATAATAGTGCTTACCTCCTACGGCTGTTGTGAGGATAAAATGAGACAATATGTACACAGACAGCACTTTGCAAACCTTAGGGCACTATATTAAATGTTAGCTATTTTTGGTAAATAATTCACTTCAACTTTTGGGTCACATTTTTCTCACCTGTAAAATGAAAGAATTGGATTAGATACACTTGCCAGTCTGGTCCATCTCTAAAATTCTAACTATGGAATTCTTCAACCATGGAGTAGGCCAGCCTAACTGTGATATTCCAGTTATAAGCAGAACTAATTCTGATCACACTCTTTCTATATCCAACAAATTGCAGAGATGTAAATCACACCTGTCCCCCCAAAGTTTAACGCTAAAAATCTTCAGTGCATGTACTTAGCACTGAATTTGGTGAAAGGTAATAATTCTGGAACTCCAGTAGGGTTTCCTCATCATAGAATGTTTATATTTGAGCCTAGCCACTGTATAGGATGCAGTGATTTCTAAAGCTGAGACCACATTTTAAAAGAATTTCAGACACAACACATTTGGGGGCTCTTGGAGCTGCTTCCTGTGAGAAATGCAGAAAGTCATATGCTTAAGATCTGGTAAGGCTGTCTTTGAATATGTGGCTATTTAAACTGACACTACTGCACAAACATAAGGGGAGAAATTTTTTTTAAAAAATTATATTTGGAATTATTTGTGAAAAGGAGTACTTTATTAAATGTTACTTTATCAAGAGTCTTATCTGCCCCATATGTGCCATAATAATCCTAGTATCTCTATCTTATGGTAGTAAAATCAATCAATAATCATTTATTAGGTGCCTACTCTGTGTGCCAGGCACTGTGCTTGCTGCTGGACATACAAATACAAAGAGTCTAGAAACAAAGTGGTATCTATGGATGAGATATGGATGGACAAATAATGGTATATAAACATAATCAAATGTTATTGTGCCTTATGAAATGACCAGTCTGAAGATGTTATACATGGTGAGATTTCTATAGAACTGATGCCAAGTGAAATAAGTAGACCTAGGAGAACAATATACAAAATGGCAATGACAATTCTAAATGAAAACAACTTTAGGAAAAGAAAGCCAAACTCGGGGAAGCTAGGTGGTACAGTGGATAGAGCATCAGCCCTGGAGGCAGTAGTAACTGAGTTCACATCTGGACTCAGACACTTACTAGCTATCTGACCCTGGGAAAATTGCTTAATCCTGTTTGCCTCTAATAAGACAAAGAGAGGAAGGAAGGAAGAAAGGAAGGAAGGAAGGAAGGAAGGAAGGAAGGAAGGAAGGAAGGAAGGAAGGAAGGAAGGAAAGAAGGAAGGAAGGAAGGAAAGAAAAAAGGGAGAAAGGAAAGGAAGTAAAGAAAGGAAGAAAGAAAGAAAGCTAAACTCAGATTAATAGCAAAGGCTGATTTTAGGCCTAGAGAACAGATGATGGAACATACTTTCTTCCTGTTGGCAGAGAGATGGGGAACTACTGGATCTAAACTTTGCATATATTGTAAGATACAGTTAGCTAGTTCTGATTAACTATGTTTCTTTGTTATAAGGGAGGATTCTGTTGGTGGGTGGGGGTATCATGAAATGACTGTGGTGGTGGAAAAAGAATCAGTAAACCAAAACACAATAATTAATCTTATCTTAGAAATGGAGAAGACGGTTATAACACTCTCCTTTGTATCTTTGTTCAAATAAATCAGAAGTACCCCAGAGGACTTGTGGCTGGGAGCATGCTTAAAGTGAAACTTAAAGAAAAGTTTTTATTCAGGAATGCGATCAATCAAAAAGGAGCTCTGATATGCTTTTATTCTTCATTGATTATAAACTTTGAGATATTCTACAGAAAACATATGTACACACTTAGGAAGTGAATTACAAATAAGTAACATTGGAAAATTTTGAGGTTGTAGTAAAGAATTAAAATAAAAATAAAGACATAAATAGATGTGTTCCCAGCTTCTTTGCTCATCCAGTTCTCCCTCTTTCCTTCTCCTCCCCAATCCAGTTGTGCACTTTTGGGTTTACTTGATAATTAGAGGTTTAAATAAGGATAAACTATAGTTTCAGCTTATGAAGCATCTCAAAAAAAATTCTGTTTGGGTTCAATTAAATTTTCCAAGGAGTATGCCCCCCCTTTTTCCTGATGCAATCAGGGTTAAGTGACTTTTCTAGCGTCACACAGCTAGTAAGTGTCAAGCATCTGAAGTCAGATTTGAACTCATGTCCTCCCAACTCTAGGGCCGGTGCTCTATTCACTGTGCCACTTAGCTTCCCCTGTGCCCTTGTTTTTAAGATCATTCAGATTTTATGTGGAATATCCATGTTTCTGACTCATACACACCTTTTATTGTCTAAAAATTCATTGTCTGCTCTCGAAAACTTTTACATCTAATGAAACTTTTTCTTCAAAAGTGACTAGATTTGTGGGACTGAGATGGGGAATCCAGTAGCAAGATGTTTGAATATGAGTTAAAATATGGATGCCCAGGGGCACCTTAAAGCTAGAGTGTCTAAAGAAGACATTGAGTCAATTTTTCAAAAGATGAAATAGACCTCGAGAGATAAAGTGACTTGCCTGATGGCATATAGTTAATAGTGGTAGAATCAAGAGTTGACCTCTTCTCTGCTGATTCCAAATATTTCTCTTTTTACTGTAACATATTGTACCACTTGTGACCCTTAGATAGATATGCTAGATCACAAGACTGAGATTAGAAAAAATGAGGTGGTGGGCTCATGACTAGTGATTCCATTTTCCAGGGGGAGATGAAAGGAAAACAAGTATATGTAAGAGAGTTCTCCAGGGTCTCTGCCTCTCCTTCATCTTATGTGTCTTACATAGTCACTGATGCACAGATAGCGTCATTAGTGGCCTGTGATAGGGATAATACCTAGTGCAGATTATATCGTATCAGAACATACTCTGATAGCTGCTGTGATTGTATACCACAGCTTTAGTATTGCATGGGAGAACTCTGAAAAACCACTAGAAAAAGGTACATTAGACCAAGAAGAGAAAGAAAACAAGATACTAGCATTAGCACTAATGTTCTAGGTGCCCTTTGGTGAGTTACTTCATCCCTTTGGTACTTGGGTTCATCTATAAGATAAAAGATATGTCCTAGGTTATCTCTAAGGTCTCTTCCACTACTCTATGATTCTATTAGCCCCCACAATTCATCATCCAAGAATTCTAGAGAGGTCATTATTGGAAATGAGCAGGGCAAAAATGGGAGGATATTCCTTATGAGTAGATATAGGCAATCAACCTTCCTCACAAATTTTGAATACTATCCCCACTAATTCTAGGTTCTGTCTTATAAAAGGAGAGGCAGCATGGCATGGTGGATAAAGATTCAGACTGTATAGTTGTGTCACACAGTCCAAGTCATTAAATCTCCAAGTTCTTAGGCAGTACTCTAAGATTCTAAATTGCAGAGAAAACGTTTCACTACTTTGGTAGGTGGAGTACCTTTACCTGGGATCTCCCTATATGAATGATATTAGGAGTCCAGTTCCTACCAAATTTTGCTTTATCAAAATGATCCTTAAGTTAAATTTTGATGCTTTTGATCTAGAGGAATATTGGTATCTATATAGGAACTTGGTGGTTTTTACAATGATAATGGGTTTAATTCTCATTCCTTTGCACATTTCTTTTTTGTAGGCATATTTGAAATCTATTTTTCAGAAAGAGTGAAGATATAACTCAGTAAATGGGAGAAGATGCTGGATACTATTCTCTCCTTGTGTTGGAGGTAGGTTGTAGGTATATCAGGCTAATTTAAACAGGAAATAGAAATTACCTTTCCCAACACAGATAGCAGTATCCATGTAGACCCCTCTCCAAACCCATCTCTTCAAAGTAGTTATAGCTAAGTGAAATCATAACTAGAAATTCTGGCACCTAGGGTAAATTTAATGGAGTGAAGGAGGACCTTGGGATAGAAGGCCTTTGTATGAGTGAGACTTTTGAACAGAGACTCTAAGTTTTTCTCTCTGGGAAGATGAATGTATTTTATGAAAAGAATACCATGGCTTCCCAGGATAGTTCACCCCTTTTTCTTGTAGTTACACTAGAATAAAGGGAGGCACGTCATTCACTAGAGAGTTTGTCCATGAGAAATGAAGGAGGTAGCAAGCAAAGGGTATGGTAGTGATGTATAGGGTGGGGCAAACCTGGTGATTGTGTATAGTTTGACAAATGTCATAGAACAGGGTCAGTGGACCAGAGTACCTCTGTAAGGAGGAAGCACTTCCCCATTATCCTGGGACAAATGCCTGGTCTCCCCAACCTGGTTATGGTTCTGTTATTAGAAATATAGCAGGGATGAAGTTGGTTAGGGCCACTTAGATCATAACCAAGACGCAGAAGACTATAGTCTACCATGACAAGCTAACTGTCTGGCTTCTGCCTGAGACAGTACATTTTTCTGCCTTTCTCAACATTTGTTTAAAGTATGTTGCCTGACATTAAAACTTCCTAGTAATAGGAAAATCATGGTTAAAGAAGTTTTCCTGTATGCTTAGGAAGGGATATAGTGAGCACCTTTCTGCTTAGTATAGCCTTGACTCTTGTAGTTTGCTTGAGTTCAGAGTGTGGGAACATTGACATTTTAAATTATATATTATCAAGTTTAAATGGGAATTTCATAGGGCAATGTTTGACGTGTAATTTGTTCTTATCTCTTTCCTCTTGGGGCTTTAAAGATATGTACAAAATCTTTCTTAGATTAAGTGATATTTTTTAGGTTGAATAACTTTCCTGGGGTCATATGTGAGCCAGTGACAAAGTTTTCTTCCATTATGTTTCATTTGGACACATTTTTTCATGACCTACTCATTAAATAATCAAGATAAATGTATAGTGCTACATATTGTATGTATATATGTATACATACATATATAATACCACACACAAATACATATATGTCTGTACAGGTATATATGTGCACACATATTTTTTCTTCCATCAATTGTGTGCTTACTGACTGAAAATTAATGATGACATTATTCAGACCTCCTCGTGTACATTTCAGAATACCAGTGGATATTTGATGATGAACTAACTTAATAAAAACGAAATGTGCCTAATGATGAATATAAAAAGTAAGATAATATTTGCCCAGGAAAGGATTTTCACTTGTGGAAAGAAATGATAGAATTACATAAAAGGCTAAATCCATGCTCTCCAGGTAGCATCTAGGTGTTTCAAACCAGAATGTTTTGTGGAATAAATGCTCACTCTGAAATCTGTTTATCATTCACAGCTGTATTTGAGTCCACCCAGTGATGACTGAGTGTGTTAGTACTAGAAGGGGACAGCTTCTTTGATATTTTTGAATGGGTTCCAGTAGTTGTGAATGAAGGCAACACTCAGCTTTTTGTAAAAGTTATTAAATCCTGTAATTTACTTCATGCATCTGCAATATATTAATTATTTCACCAACAATCCAATAGCTATGTTTACAGTTGAAATGAAAAGCCAGAGAACAGATAAACAATTCTTGTCCATGGAATACATAAAGTAACCAGTGGTATGATTGTTTTTGTCAACCCTTCGAAAGCCTAAAGGATTCCATCCAGATTTTCAGAGCATAAAATGATATTGAACAAAAAAACAAAACAAAAAAAACCTGGGAAATGGCAAGAAATGGAATATATCAGTGCATGACAATTACATTAAGCTGAACAGAACTGTTGTTTAAATAACAAGAAACCAACTTAAATGAATAGTTAAGCCAAACTGTCCATTAGCATTTCCATATTTTACATACATAAATGAAGCACATATCTGACTGTTTTGACCTCAGTCTCACCAAGAAGAAAATATCTAAACAGTCTTATTATTTAACAGTAAGCAAATGTGATATGCTTTAGCAATTTTCATAAAGCAGTTCCTTTCGTTTTAAGTACTCAATAGCATTTTGAAAAGTTACCTCATTTCCTACTTTCCCCTTTCCCCGGTGATACTCCCCCCTTGTCCATTATTGACAAGTAGCAATAATTCTAGGTTCTGTAAAGTATATAAAACAAGACATAGTCCATACTTACTGGAAATAAAGTGTCAGTTTTGTAGACAAAAATCTTGGTGTACTGAAACAGTACACATACTTTAGAAATATAGGGAAATAATAATTAGATTCTCAGGGGAGAGATGAGCATCTCAGAGGAGAGTGTAGCATTAAAAATCCATGGTAGTATTGTTGTATGTTTCCTGTTTTCCTTCAATCTTTAAAAATAGATATATTTGTAATAAAACAAAAATGTTCCTCTTTGGCATAAAAAGTTACTTAATCTGTATATCCAATTGGCTCGCAGGATAGTGGAAAGAGGCCCAGTTTGGGAGTCAGGAGACAGGAGTTCTGGACCTGCTTCTGTTGATACCTAGATTTGTTTTCTTCAAATTAAACAAGTCATTTTAGCTCTCTGGGTTTCATTTTCCTCCTCACTTTCTTCCTTAACTGGCTTCTTGACAACTACCTTGATGTCTGCAACAGAGATAATTCCCTGGGGGGCGAAATCCTTTCAGAACCATAACTCTAGACTGTACTGTACTGATTGGTGAATTCTTCACATGATTCACTTTATCAATTTCATCCACATTACAATTTACTCCATGTAGACATTTGCTTTACTGCTATACATACACCATGCTTTGTTTTCTTTTGGAACTCTTCCAGTGTTGGAACTATAATGAAATCAATATAGCCATTGTTACCAGAAAGAGTATATCAATCTACTAATGCCTTATGGTTACACTCGTAAACCTCGTGATTTTCTAAACCAAAACACCCCTCTCTATTACTCTCCCACATGTGTTGTCTCCCTTTATTAGAATTTCTTCCTTTAGTATTAGTTTCTCTGATACTTAGAACAGTCCTTGGCACATGGTACATTCTAAATAAGTACCTTTTCATTCATTCAGGAAAAAGATAAGTTTGGAATAGTCACTAATACTCATAGAATTACAAAAAATATTTAGCTTGACAGGACCCCAAGGGACCCTATGGTCCAAACTATATCCCCAAACAAATCCCCTCCTGTAATGTACCCCACAAGTGGTACCCTGCAAGTGTTTGAAGAACTCCAATGAGGAGGAACCAACTACTTCCTGAAGCAGTCCATTCCACTTTGAGATATTCTTAACCATTAACCATAGGAAAATTTCCTGACATCAAGTCAAAATGTTTCTCTTTACAGCTTGTTCTCCCTGACTCTACTCTTCTCCAACATTTCTCTTCTCTAAACATTGATATCGATTCTCAATATTGCTGTTTATACCTTCTCCAACACGCCCCTGACTCTCTCCTGTTGTTTCCTGAATCACTAATTTTCAGTAACTACCAATCTTTTCTAAGGAACTTTAGCTGGCTAATCGGAAAAGCTGTAATTTTTCAGTCTCTACCTAGTCTTCATTCATCTAACTACTGAATGCTTTTATCTCATTGCTTTTTATGCAATATAAGTACTTGCTTTAATATTCACTTGTTTCAATTGCCTTGGCATGTGTGTCCTTGTCACCCATGCCAGGTTTTAAGCAGAAAGGGGCCATGTCTGATTTGTTTGCACAGTAGCCCCTACTGTGAAAATGTAGTGACTTAATTAATAAATGTATTTGATGGTGACAAATGAGTGAGTGACTCTTGACAAGGTTGATGAATGGCATTGTTCATGCAACTCAGGTCATTTTCAAGTTGATTCAGGCTTTGTAGGAGAAATATAATTTTAAAAGAGCCTTTCATTAAAGAAGCAGGCAAGGTGATTTGTTCCTAAACTAGAAACAATAAATTCTTCATTTAAGAAGAAGAATGCCTTCATTGAGGTGTCTACAGTGCAAAGAGTTCAAGTGAGGGGGGTGGGTGGAAGACATGCTTGAACAGAGATAGGAAGAATGATTGAAAATGTTTTCTTCTTTACAGATAGAGAAATGTAAAAAATAAAATAAGATAAAGTGGTAGGTCCAAGCACTTGTGCATTAGATTAACTCTTTGATGATGGTTATATAAAATCTTAAACCAATTATAGAAAGTGATAATTTCTAAAAGCCTTGATGGAAAATACTTGAACATGGTTAGTGAATTTGTTGATTAAAAAACAACTTTTATTAAGTTTTTATATGTGGGCTTCCTGCTAAGTACTAAGGATATAAAAGAGAGACAGTCCCAGCACACAAGATCTTTACATTAGGGATGGTAAATAGCACCATAGGACAATCAGATGAAATATCTTATTTAGAAGCAGCAGTAGTATTGAAGCAGAGATTGGTGTCAGAGTAAGAGCCAGAAAGTAAGGGGTAGGGTGATAGCTAAGCATGGCTACAGTGTGGCAGCTGGAGATATGGTTAGGATAGCGACGTTGCAGAGAAATTGAACATGTGCCTATCCATTACATATCAAAGCACATTTCCTCTGCTTAACCAGAGGGATACAAGGAATAGACTTTATTCTATCAAGGCTGGCTAGTGTAGTAGACTGAATCTTGCCATTATCTTCTGAGTCTATTGGTTCATTGTTGTAGTAATTCAGTGATATTGCCGCCTTCTATTAATGATTAGTATTATGTATTGTGACAAAGGCTTTTAAAGACCGCAAAAAAAAATGTGATCTAGAAAGCTGAGGACTTGGGTTATAATCCTGGTTTTGCCTCTCAGTAACAATGCAGCCTTTGGCAAATTACTGAAACTATTTGATTCCCAGTTTTCTTATGTGTGAAGTAAGACGCTCAGAAGGAACTTCAAAGGCCATTGAGTCAAATGATATCAAAATGGAAATCCCCTCTGTAAAAGAGTCAACAGATGACCACTCAGATTTTCCTTGAAATCTCTAGTGTAGAAGAATTGATTATAACCTGAAGCAGCTCATTCCACTATTGGACCCACCATTTCTTAAATTTATTATTATTATTTTAAATTTTAATTATTATTTTATATTGAATTGAAATCTACCTTTTTGTAACATTCTCTCATTGCTATTATTTCTGCCCTCTGGGACCAAGCAAAGCAAAGCTAAATCCTTTACTACCTTAGTATTTGAAGAGATATTCAAATAATGGAAAAGATTTATTATCCTGCTACCCCCTCCCTGCAAAAATCCTTTATGCCTTTCCAGGCTAAACAACCTATGTTCCACCAAGCAGTAATCATGTGACATGATTTTGAGTTTCCTTAATGTCCTGTTTGACTTCCTCTGGATACTGTCCAGTCTGTCACCCCAAATTCTGTTACTTAGAGAACTTACATTGTTTGAATATTAAATAAGTTAATGTGAAAATGGTACAAAATGAAAAAATACAATTACTCCTATTATGATCTAGATTGTGGAGGGGTATCCTCTCTAACTTTGATAAATCCTAAATGTGTATAGATTCTGAATTTTGAATAACTTTCTAGCAAAACCAAGCCAATCACTATTCTTGACTTTTTTACATTTCATTTATTAAAATGTTATTTCATTACATATATTACATGTCCCTTTCATTCTTTTTATCTCTATTAATCCTTCTTCCTTTAAAATCATACATCTCAAATGATAAAAGTTGATTAACACAAGCATAGCAATGTTTGGTAAAAACAAAATGAGCATGCACACACACACACACACACACACACACACACACACACACACACAACTGGAGTTCCCAGAGTTGAAATGTTCTCAGTCTGACAATGCCATATTTGAAGCTAAGATGGCTGCTTGCCCTTTATTGAATGAAAGTGAGCAAGGAGGTGCCCATTGTGAAATTCCACCTCTCAAAATCATGGAGTAAATTTTAAAGAAATCCATCCAATCCATGTACTGGCTCCCAAGGAGGTCTCTTTATTTGGTGATTTGGCTTAAATTTTCACTGGACTTGGTTGGTTTGTGTAGAGGGTCTTAAGTGTTTTTTTATTGTGATTGTTATAATCCACGTAAAATTAAAGAAAAAAAGTTAGAAGAACCTCATTGAACTTTCTCACAAAAAAAGTTTGTGTGATCTAGAGCTGGAATCATTGAACAAGTAATGGTCATATGCTAAGAGCTTACTAAATGTCAGGTAACGGGCTAGACATTGGAGAGACAAAGACATAAGTGACATGGTCCTTACCTTCAAGGAATTGTCAGAGTGTGTGTGTGTGTGTGTGTGTGTGTGTGTGTGTGTGTGTGTGTGTAAGCGGAGAGTGGTCCATCTTCACAGATAAATCAATACATGACATATGTGAATAAAAATATAGTATTTAGGAATGGATTATTCACAATTCAGAGTAATTACAGACGACCTTAAACTGAGCTTTAAAGGGTGTTAGGGATTTCAAAACAGGGAGCAATGGAAGGACAATATCCTCAGGCATGTAAAGATACAGAAACAAGGAATGGAATATCATGGATGGGGAACAGCAAGTTGGTCAGTTTGACTGGAGTGTGAGGGAGGGTAATGTGCAATCAGTCTGTAAAGAAAGAGTTGAGTCAGACTGAATATCTTCAAAGAGTGTTTTATTTAGAAAGAATAGGAAATTGTTCAAGCTTCTTGATAAGGGGAGTGACATGGTGAGGAAAAAACTGTAGAGATCATCCAAATTTTTTGACTGATGAAGAAACTGAACCCAAGCAAAAGGAAGTGACTTGCCTAAGGCTACATAGGCAGGAAGTAGCAATCACAATTAAAACACATTTTCTCTGATTCCAGATCTACTACTCTTTTTAATATGACTGTGTGCTACTTCCTCATATGTGCTGAGACTACAAATGCCAAAGACAAATTTGTATATCAAATTAGCTCTTTGCCCATGGGGACATCAGAGCCTAAATTGATTTGAGAAAATAATTATTTCTAACAACCTCTATGGAAAATACTTTGAAATTGCAAGTGAATTGGAGTATATGTATATGTGTGAGCTAATTTTGCAAGTTTATTTCCTGTCTACTCACCCAAAAGGCAGAAAAGAGTTGTACAAACATATGGTGCATTCAGGACCACTTCAACAGCCAGTATGGATCATGCAACTTCTTAAGTCTGCTTTGGCTTGAATTATCTTGGATAAACTCTTAAAGCAAATCGATGTCTCTAGAAATTCCGGCCAGTGCAGCCATTGGTTGACTTATTGCTGTGATATAACTGTTGTGGAAAAATTCTCTTACTTGTCTCCTTGCATTTGTTATAACACCCTAACCTTGGCTGAAGAAAAGTCTTTTCATGGTGGTTCTAATTTTAGGATGGTGCTTAGGTGTTTAGTCTATATGAAACTGTGTCATAATAATGAGTAATTATTCAATATGTCATTCTTTTTGTTAAAATACATTTAAAGTATATAATTTAATAGACTCATATTAGACTATTTATTACCTGAGTTTCAGAGAAATAAGATGGCTTACTAATGGCCAAAAAGTAATAAAGATCAGAGGTAAAAAAAAAACAGTTCCTAAGTCCAGTATTCCATCTATTACTCCACACTGTTTCTCTCAGCTAAGACATCATTTACAGTAAATTGAGATCTAATTTAATTTTGAATTTCAAATTTATTACTATAAAGGAAGAAGTTCCCTTTCCATCTCCATTTTATATGACCATAAAAAGCTCAGATGTAAATAAAATTTTTGAAATGAGTCAAGGAACTTTCCTACAACCCCAACATAATGTGTGAATAAGTGCTTAATTAATTTGAGAGGATAATTATGATGATTTAGCCTTTAGATGAAGGTGACTGACACTACACTGAAAACATTGTGATGGGTTCAGATAATCAATCAATCATTCCTCTTGGCCCCATATAAAAGAAAAATGCCATTCAGCAGATTGGAGTGCAGGCTTCAAAGAAAGAGGATGTAGACCCCTTCTTCCTCCTGTATCAAAGATCAGTTGGGGGAGGGTATCTTTTTTTTGTGCTTTTTGGAGGGGGGGAGGTAGGGCAATTGGGGTTAAGTGACTTGTCCAAGGTCACATGGCTAGTATTTTTGTGTATGTGTATTAAGTGTCTGAGGCTGAATTTGAATTCAAGTCCTCCTGGCTCTAGGACCAGGGCTCTGTTTACTGCTCCACCTAGCCGCCCCTGAGGGGTATCTTATTTTCTTTCCCTTCCTCCTGAAAGCCATTTCAGTCAGAATCAAAAGCTGAATTATTTTTTGACATATGTATGTGCTACATATGTGCTTTAAGTTTGAGCCTGTTCTTAAAATGTGCATATTTGTGAGAATATGCCCTAAGCAGCTAGGTGGCACATTGTATAGAACACTGGGACTGGAGGCAGGAAGAATTGAGTTTCAAGTCTGACCTCAGACACTTAATAAGTTGTGTGATCCTGGGCACCAAATCACTTAACTTTATTTGCCTCAGTTTCCTGATCTGTAAAATGAGCTAGAGAAGGAAATGGCAAACCATTCCATTATCTTTGCCAAGAAAACATCAAATGGGGTCACATAAGCTTGGACACATCTGAAACTACTGAAGAGCAAGTGCCCTAATCATTTAGGAAGATTATTTGTATCAACTTTACCTTATTATTATTACCTTATTATTTGTACCAACTATACTTTACCTCCTTAATAAGTGCCTTTGCTAAAGTCTGATAAAGTCTACTAGTTGATTATCCTGCCCTCCCCTGCCAAGATAGCTTTCTTTTTATTTATCAATTTGTAATTTATTTAAATTTAACCTTCTATTCCTTTTAAATTTTGAGTTCCAGATTCTTTCCTCTACTCCCATGCCTCCCCCACCCACTAAGAAGCAAAACAATTTCAATTATACCTGTGAAATCATGCAAAACATATTCCCATATTGGCCATATTACAAAATAGCAGAAAAAAGGAAAGAAAATTGTACTTCAGTATTCATTCAGAGATCATCAGTTCTCTCCCTGGAGGTGTGGAGCATTTTTTCATCATGAGTCCTTTGGAATTGTCTTGATCAGAGTAGCCAAATCTTCCTTGGTTGATCATTATAAGAACATTGCTGTTACTGTGCACCATGATGTCCCAGTTGTTCTCACTTTACTTTGTATCAGTTCATACAGAAAGAAAAAATAAGCATTACTATATTTTTTCTGGAACCACTCCCCTCAGCATTTCTTATGGGATAATAATACTCCATTACAACCATATTTTACAACTTGTGCAGCCATTTCCCAAATGATGAGCATTCCCTCAATTTCTAAGTCTTTACCACTACAAAAAGAGCTGCTATAAATATTTTTGTATGTATATGTCCTTTCACTTTATTCTTTCTGGGGGTATATACATAGTAGTGATATTGCTGGATTAAAGGGAATGCCCTTAGGGCATTTTTGCAGATTATTTTCCAGAACCGTTAGACCAGTTCACTACTCTACCAACAATTCATTATTGTCCTTATGTTCCCACTTCCCCTCCAGAATTTGTCATTTCTGATAGGTATGAGGTGGTATTTCACAGTTGTTTTAATTTGCCTTTCTTTAATTGATTTAGAGCATATTTTTATATGACTATATAGATAGCTTTTATTTCTTCTATTGAAAACTGCCTGTTATTTTCCTTTGAACATTTATTAATTGGAGAATGGATCTTATTGTTTTTTAATTTTATTTTTAATTTATGGAATAAAGAAAACATTTCCATAGCATAGTACAATTAAAAAGATGATTACACATGAACCTATAAATCTATTGTGTAGAACTTGCTATTCTTTTCAAATATATGACATAATTATGTAAATTTCTTTCTTCTCTCCACCCTAGAGATGGCTACCACTAGACACAAATAGGTATATATGTGTGTGTGTGTGTGTGTGTGTGTGTGTGTGTATGTATGTGTGTGTATAAAATTATTCTATGCATACTTTATCAGTTCTTTCTATGAATGCATACAGCATCTTTCTTCATATGTCCTTTATTGTAAATTTGGGGATTTATAATAGACAAAATAACTTATTCACTCAAAGTTGTTCTTTAAAAAATATTGCTATTATTGTATACAATATTCTCTTGGTTTTGCTCATTTTTCTCTTCATTATTTCAATGCAAGGCTTTCCATATTTTTCTACAGTCATTGAGCTCATCATTTCTTATACCACAATAGTAATCCATCATAATCAGATACTACAACCTGTACAGTCATTCCCCAATTGATGGGCATATAAACAAAATTATAAAAAAATATACAAATAAAATCAGATTAAAATAATTGGATATTCATGAGTAGGCATGAAACTCTGAAACTCAGGTAATAACTATTTTATGCAAAGTATTCATTCAACGCTATCCCAATTAAATTATAAAATTTTTTTACTGGATTATAAAATTTAATTTGGAAAAACAAAAAGTAAAGAATACCAAAGGAAATAATGAAAAAAGGTATAGACGAAGGATGTTTATCAGTACCAGATCTTAAAGTGCATTGTAAATCAGTTATTATCAAAAGAATCTGGTATTGGCAAGAAATAAAAAGGTAGATGAATGGAATAGAGTAGACATACAACTTACAACAACATAAACATAATGACTTTGTATTTGACAACTGTAAAGATTTAAAATTTTAGGATAAGAATTCATTATTTGGTAAAAATTTTGGAAAAATTGGAAAGCAGTGTTGCAGAAAATAGGCATGGACCAATATCTCACACCATTTAACAAGATAAGGCCAAAATGGGTATATGAGCTAGATATAATGAGAGACTTTACAAGAAAATTAGGAGAACATGGAACACATTATTTATTAGACTTGTGGATAGGTAAATAATTTATGAATAAATAAGAGATAGAGACCAAAGTTAGGTATAAAATGGATGGTTTTGATTACATCAAATTAAAAATATTTTGTATAAGTAAAACAAATATAGTCAAAATTAGAAGGAAAGAAGAAAATTGGGAAAAATTCTTATAGACAGTTTATCAGATAAAGGTCTCATATCTGAAATATATAAAGAACTGTCAAATCTACAAGAATGTGAGTCATTCTGCAATTGATAAATGGTTAAAGGATATAAACTCAGTTTTTCCAATGAAAAAATCAAAACAATTTATAGTTATATAAAAATGCTACAAATCATTATTTATTAGAAAAAACAGATAAAACAACTTTGGGATATCATTTTACAACTACCAGATTGTCTAAAATGATAGCAGGTAAAAGTGATAAATGTTGGAAAGCATGTGGAAAAATTAAGACACTAATTCATTGTTTGTGAAATTTTAAAATTATTCAACCATTTTGGAGGGCAATCTGGAATTATTCTGAAAGGGTTATTAAAGTAAAGTAAAAAATATCCTTTGAACCAGCAATGCCACTCCTTGGGCGATCTCACAAAATGATTAGGGAAAAAGGAAAATAATCTATATTTTCTAAAATTTTTATAATGGTTCTTTGTGATGGCAAAGAATGGCTTTCTTTTTTTTTTTTATAAATTTGACTAGTTCCATATGTATTAGAGAAATGAGGTCTTTATAAAAGAAACTTGCTGTAATTTTTTTTTGGTGGGGATATTACTTCATTTTCTATGGTACCCTCTAACAAGACAGTTTCCCTTGATTATCTCTTTTAATTAGGTCTACTTTTTTCCTCTTTTGGCTTTGTCTTAGATCATGATTATAACCCCTCCCTTTTTTATTTCAGCTGAAGCATAATAGATTCTGCTCCAGCCCCTTATTTTAATTTTTTGTGTATCTTTTTATTTTAAGCATTTCTCTTGAACATAACATATTGTTAAATTCTGGTTTCTAATCCATTATGTGATCTGCTTCCATTTTATGGGTTAGTGCATCCCATTTACATCCACAGTTCTGATTACTATATATTTCTCTCCATCTATTTCTTCCATTTTTCCTTATCTCTTTAAAAAAGCTTTATAATATTTTATTTCCCCCATTTATATGATAAAACCATTTTAACATTAAAAATTGTTTTGAATACCAAACTCCCTCCCTTCTACCTTACCTGAGATGGCAAGCAATCTAATACAGGTTGTCCTGTTCCTCATCAAAACTCTGTTTTACTTCTGACTACTGCTTCCTTTTTATCACCCCCCCCCCATTTGTGTCTTATCCCTTTCCCTTCTTATTTTCCTATTAGGTAAGATAAATTTCTCCACCTTACTGAATATGTATGTATATTCTTCCTTTTTTGAACCAATTCTGATGAGAGTGAGATTCAAGCATTACCCCCATTTCCCTGTCAATATAAAACTCTTTTTGTGTACCTTTTTATGTAAGAAGAATTTTTCCATTTTTACCTCTCCCACTTCTCCCAGTAAATTCTTCTTTCTCACCCCAAAATTTTATTTTGGAGATCTTACCAATGTAATCAATTCATACCCATGCTTTCTGACTATGCAGACTCCTTCTAATAGCTATAATAATAATAAAGAGTTCTCAGGAAATACATATATCATCTTCCCATATAGAAATGTAAACAGTTTATAATTATTGAGTCCCTTATGATTTCTCTTTTGTGTCTACCTTTTTATGCTTCTTGAGTCTTCTGTTTGAATTCCCAGTTTTCTATTCAACTTTGGTCTCTTCATCAGGAATATTTTGAAGTCCTCTATTTCATTAAATATATACATATTTTTCCCCTGAAGAATTTTACCATTTAGTGGGTAGGTTATTCTTAGTTACAATTCTAGCTCCTTTGCTTTTAGAATACCATATTCCAAGTCATCTGATCCTTTAATGTGGAAACTACTAAATCTTGTGTGTCCTGACTGAGAAACTGAGAAGATGAAAAATGAAGAGGACATGAAGTTGACCATCAAGTCATTCTAGTGGAGGAGAGAGCTCACCAAGGATGAGTACAAAAATATGTGTCAGAAAAAGTAGAGAAATCAACCCTATGAAGGGAGCAAAACTTTTGAAGATCTATCTGAAGAAATATAAACACAAGAGGAAACATAAAAAAGATGATAAAATGCAAGGAGGACCCTCATGATATAGACAATTGAGATCACCACTACCCCTTGTTGAGTGCTACTCAGCCCTGACTGTTGGCCTAGCTGCTGAGGAATGGATGGACAGATGCATGCATGTTCCACAATGATTCTTTGGAAGACATGGAAACATTAAAATCTGGCCTTATGAAATCATACACACACACACACAAAGATATTTGAATTGTTTTCTTCTGGATGCTTTGCAATATTTTCTCCATGACCTTGGAACTCTGGAATTTGACTGTAATATTCCTGGGAGTTTTCATTTTGGGATCTCTTTCAATAAATGATCAATAGATTCTTTTAATTTCCTTTTTCTTCTAGATCAGAGATATTTCACATTTCCAATTTTTCTTTTTTTTTTGAATTCTTAAAAATCTCATTAAGGCATTATCTTCCACTCAACCAATTGTAATTTTTAGGGAATAATTTTCTTCAGGGACCTTTTGTACATCATTTTCCATTTAGTCAATTCTGATTTTTAAAAAGTTCTTTTCAGTGAATTTTTGTACCTCTTTTTCCATTTAGCCTATTCTTTATTTGCTTGTTTATTTATTTTTAATTTTCAACATTCACTTCCACAAGATTTTTAGTTCTAAATTTTCCCCCCATTTCTCCCCTCCCCCCACCCCGAGAAGGCATGCATTCTGATTATCCCTTCCCCAATCTACCTTTCCTTCTTTTACCACCTCACTCCTCTTATCCCCTTTCACTTCTATTTTCCTGTAGGGCAAGATAGATTTCTATACCCCGTTGCTTGTATATATTATTTCCCAGTTGTATGTAAAAAACAATTTTTAGCATTTGTTTTTAAAACTTTGAGTTCCACATTCTCTCCCTTCCTCCCTCCTCACCCATTCTCATTGAGAAGGCAAACAATTCAATGTAGGTATGTGTAGTCATGCAAAACACTTCTATAATGGTCATGTTGTGAAAGACTATTTCCTTCAATCCTAGCCTGCCTCCCATTTATTCTATTCTCTCCTTTGACCCTATCCTTCCTCAAAAGTATTTGCTTCTGATTACTGTCTCTCCCCCCTATTTGCCCTCACTTCTATCATGCTTGCTCTTATTTCGTTCCCTCCTTTCTGGTATGGTAAGATAGATTTTCATAACCAATTGAGTGAGTATGCTCTTCCCTCCTGAAGCCAAATCTGATGAGAGTAAAGTTCACTCATTCCCCCACACCTCCCCGCTCTTCCTCTCTGTAAAAGCTTTTCCTTGCCTCTTTTATATGACATGATTACCCCATTTTACCTCTGCCTTTCTCCTTCTCCAGTACATTCCTCTCTCACCCCATAATTTTATTTTTTATATATCATCCCTTCATATTCAACTCACCCTGTACCTTCTGTGTATATATATATATATATATATATGTATGTATATATGTATATATATACATACACATATATACATATATACACACATATATGTGTATATGCATATGTGTGTATACATATATTTTTTCCCATGAAGGATTATGCTCTCTTTTGCTGGGTAGGTGATTCTGGATTTTAATCCCAGCTCCTTTGACCTCCAAAACATCATATTCTAAGCCTTGCAATCCCTCGATGTAGGAGCTGATAAGTATTGCGTTTTCCTGATTGTGTTTTCACTGTATGTGAATTGTTTCTTTCTGTCTGCTTCCAATATATTTTCCTTGATCTGGGAACTCTGTAATTTGGCTACAAAATTCCTAGAAGTTGGGCAGAGCCAAGATGGTGGAGTAGAAACAGCATGTCCTAGCCACTCTCTCCCCAGATCACCTCCAAAATATGTAAAAGGGGACTCTGACCAACTTCTGGAGCCCCAGCACCCACAGAATGACACAAAGAAGTTAACCTCCCACTAAGGACAGCCCAGCAGCCCTGCAGGAAGGACCAGCACGGCGCCGGCAGCACAGCGCAGTGTGTGGGGAGCTGAGCACAGGTCTGCCTGAGTCACGGTTTTAGCCCCAGGGCGGCGAGGCCAGCAGCCAGCTGGAGGGACCCCAGAACACCAGCAGCTGTGGCGATTCCAGAATTATCAACATAGACATGCCTAGGACAAAGTGAGAGGTTAGTGCCCTATGGACTTTGGGACCAGTATTTGGGGAACCCATCAGCTTCCTTCCCTGGGGGCTAGAAGCTGCTGAGGAGAAACTCCATTTTGTAATTTTCAGAGGCAGCTCCAGCTCCTGGCCTGCAAACTGTAGGGAGATCCAGCAATCAGTCTTGGGGGGTAATAGCTCTTGCTTTAACCTCCCTGGATCTGGATTGTGATCTGGGGTGGAGGTCGTGGGTGGGTTTCCAGCTTGCCAGAAACGGAAGTTGTCCCCAACAAGTTCAGGATGAAAATTCCCCTGTCTGGTGGCAGAGTCCTACTGTGGCAACAAGCTCAAAAGTCAAGTAATTAAGTGGCAACATGCCAAGGCAAAGGAAACAAATTAAACAGAAAAATGCAACCTTAGACTCCAACTTTGGGGGCAAAGAGGATCGAAGCATGGAACAGTCAGAGGACTCTGAGGTCAGAAATCCGGCTCCAAAAGCCCAAAAGGAAAATATGAGCGGGTTACAGGCCATAGAGGACCTTAAGAAGGACTTTAAAAATCAAATAAGAGAAGTGGAGGAAAAATTGGGAAGAGAAATGAGAAGGATGCAGGAAAAGTATGAAATGAGGGTCAACAGCCTGACTGAGGAAAACAACACCTTAAAAAATAGACTAACTCAAATGGCAAAGGAGGCCCAAAAGGGCAATGAGGAGAAGAATGCCTTAAAAAGTCGAATTTGCCAGATGGAAAAAGAATCTCAAAAGTTCACTGAGGAGATTCATTCCTTCAGAGTTAGACTAGAGCAAATGGAAGCTAATGACTTTATGAGAAATCAAGATGCTGTTAAGCAGATCCAAAAAAATGAAAGATTAGAAGGCAATGTGAAATATCTCATGGGAAAAACCACTGACCTGGAAAATAGATCCAGGAGAGACAATTTAAAAATTATTGGACTACCTGAAAGCCATGATCACAGAAAGAACCTAGAAATCATCCTTCAAGAAATTCTCAAGGAAAATTGCCCTGATGTTTTAGATCCAGAAGGCAAAATAGAGGTTGAAAGAATCCACAGATCACCTCCTGAAAAAGAACCCCCAAAAGAAAACTCCCAGGAATGTTATAGCCAGGTTCCAGAATCCCCAGATCAAGGAGAAAATACTCCAAGCAGCCAGGAAGAAACAATTTCAACATTGTGGAAACACAATCAGAATAGCACAGGACCTGGCAGTTTCTACACTGAGGGATTGAAGGGCATGGAATATGATATTCCAGAGGGCAAAAGAGCTGGGAATGAACCCAAGGGTCACCTACCCAGCAAAACTGAGTATTTTGTTTCAGGGGAAAATATGGTCATTCAGTGGAATAGAAGACTTTTGAGCATTCTTGAGGAAAAAAACAGAGTTGAATAGAAAATTTGACATCCAGACACAAGAAGGAAGAGATGCCTGAGAAGGTAATCAGGGAAAAGAAATCAAAGGGAACTTATCAAAGTTGAACTATTTACATTCCTATATGGAAAAACAATAACTGTGACTGATGAAATCTTTCTCAGTATGAAAATAATGGAAGAAGTGTGTATGGTCATATGATTACATATGTGAATGTGTGTATATATGTTTACACTTATACATGGATAGAGGGCATAGTTTGAATTTGTTGGGAAGGGAGGATACTTAAGGGGTGAAATTATGAGGTGAGAGAGGAAAGTGGCAAGAGGAGATGGGGAGAGACAGGGTAGGGTAAACTATCTCATGTAGAAGAAGTAAGGGGAAGTGGTTGCAAGGGAGGGGAAGCATAGGAAGGCAAAAAGGCAAAACCACATTCTCATTGAATTTGGTTCTGGGAGAGAATGACATACATACTAAATGGGATATCTCAACCTGCAGCAGAATAGGGGGAAGGGGGATGAGAACAGGGATGATGGATGGGAGAGCATCCTTGGGGGGAGAGGAGGTTGGAAGTACCCACTATAGAAGAGGGACAGGATCATGTAGGGAATGGACCAGGTGGGGATTGGGATGAGTGGGAGGGAATTATAAGCAGCCTTGTACAATATATCTACTATGGTAATGTTTTGCATAGCTAGACATGTACAACATATAATGAATTACTTATCTTCCCAGAGGGAATTGGTGATAAGAGTGGAAGGAAATGGATCTGAAAATCGAGGTCTTAAGATTAAATGTTTCAAATATATATAAATACTTTTATTAATACTCTTTTTCTTGTAATTGGGAGATAAGATGTGCAGGCATTGGGACACAGAGATTCACCTTCCTCTAATGGAAAAGTCAAAGGGTGTATGGGAGAAGATATGGGAAAGAGCAGATTGGGGGAAGAGATATCTTGTGGGACTTTTATTCTGGGAGGGTGGGTAAGGGAAAAACAGAGGGGGAAAATAATTGTAACTCAAAATCTGGCGGAAATGAATGATCTAAAACAGAAGTTAATAAAGCATTTGTTTAAAAAAATATATTTACCAACTTGTTTTCTTCCTCTAACCCCTCCATGTTAAAGTCATATTATACCTATTGATTTGAAGATACTTCTTTCCTTCTTCCTTTCAGCTCTATGCACAATACACAGGGTTTAGTTGAGGTTATAACAAAATCTGGCCAAAGTCCACTTCAGAATCAAAAGAATGCGGGGAAAAAGGATGTGCTTAAAAGAGATATTGTTGATGATGATTATAATGATGATGATGAAGATGATGTCCATATGTCCTTTTCTAGTATGCATATAAAAAAGTAGGTCTATGAAATCAATAAATTCATAGATAAGCATTCATTAAGCACTCACTAAGTGCCAGACACCATGATAAGCATTGGGGATGCCAAATAAGGTAAAAGACAAGGAGCATTAAATTAAAGTGAGTATTAAATGAAATATTATTTCTAAATCATTTAGCACAGTGGTCTGGCACAAATGAGCATTTAATAAATGTTTTTCCCTTCATCTTTAAGATAAGTTCAAGACATAGAAAAAACTATTCAGTGTTCTAAAGATTAGCAGTGTCACAGTCAACCTTTCTTTAATGCTTCAGAGAGGAGAAGAAAAGAATTCCTTTTCCAAATTCCTTTTCAGATCTACCACAGAAGCTAGCAGAGTTCTTCATGTGTTATAGGTTTCTACTTTCTATTTGGCAAATGAATAAGATTTTGTTCCATGGTGTCTTTAAAAAAGACATGATAAAGACTTAATCTTTGGATGAGCCTTAATCAGCATTTATTAGGAACATAACTTTCTTACCCTTTTATAGTCATAAATACAAGAGAGCCTGAAATAGTAATGAGCCATCAAATACTAATTTCATTTCAATATCCAATAACAATTGAAAGCACAAAGGGCTAATTTGTTTCTTTTTTTAAAAAAACTAATATGGCCACCAGTCAAAGCAATTGTCTGTGACTAATCTTTATCATAAATTTTAAAAAAATAAAAATTTGGAGTTGTCAAAAACTTATATTTCCCTTCATCATACATATAAATCAAATAAGAAAACATTTTAAGCCTTGCATTAATATATTAAACAAGCTTATTATTTTAGTCAGAAACTCTGGAAGAAGAAAATGAAATCTGTGTGCATAGGTAAAAAAAGAATGCTTCAGAAAATGATTCTACATCCTATTAGCTCAATAGCTATCATGGAGCATTCCTTGACATCAATGAAAAATACATAATTCACATAGAAACTTAAAGTTTCCAAAGCATTCCCTTTATATACAATCCTTTGAATAAATAGTACTGTTAACATGCATTCATTCATCTACTTATTTATTTAGTTATTGATTGATTTTTGATTCAGCCTTTTAAAAAATTTTATTAATACATTTTGATATATTATTATATATGTATAATTTATATATTAATGTATTTATTAATATATACAATATATTTGATATATTATATATTTATAATTTATTCATATATTAATTTATTTCAGTAACCTTAATTGCCAAAAATTGTTCTCCTTTACCATACCCATAGAGTGAGTCTTTTGAGTAAGTAATAAAAAATAAAAACTAGCATTTCAACAAAACCTTCAAAATTTCAAAACATATCAAATGAGTCTAAGTATACTTGATGTTCTATAACTATAGTCTTCCAACCTCTACAAAGAAGGTAGGGAATCTGTTGCTTCATTTTTTCTTTTAGGCACAAGTTCTGTCTTTATAATTATAGAGAATACAGAGTTGTTAATCATTGGCTTTTTAAAATTGTGGCTCTTTTTTTGTATTGTTGAAGCAATTGTGTATGTATTATACCCTCTGAATGGTCACCTGTGGTCACCACAACATCTAGATTCAGGCTAAGCAGCAATGCTCAGGTAAAGTACTGCTATGATGTTTAAGAAAGAGGAAATACCCTTACTTTAGAACTGACAGAAGCCCCTCTCGTTCTGCTACCTTATAGCATTGTCTTAGAAGATGGCGATCTTCTGGACAGGGGGAAGAATAGAGTTATAGACTATTTTCCCACAACTTTCCTAGCCCAGGATAATCAAAGATTTCATATTAACTTATGGTAACCTAAAACATTTCTTAAATCATTTTCTGTGTAGACTAAGCCATAACCAGGAAATGCCTACTTGCTCACTAATCATAAATAGCCCTTTAGTTCAAGGTTTTTGTTCTACTTTGTTTTGGCATAGACTTCTATGAATATTGCTTGTTCTGCTTACTTCACTCTACATACATTCATATATCTTCCCATGTTTCTCTGAATTCTTTGTAGTTATCATTTCTTATGATACAGTGCTATAGTATTACATCCTTGTAAGACTGTTTGGCCATTGACCAGTAGATAGGGATCTATTTTCTTTTTATTTAGGAATCTATTATTATTATTATTATTATTTTGTCTTTTTGGATGGGGGAAGGCAGGGCAATTGAAATTAAGTGACTTGCTCAAGGTCACACAGCTAGTGACTGTTAAGTGTCTGAGGCTGGATTTGAACTCAGGTCCTCCTTACTCCAAGGACAGTGCTCTATTTACTGTGCCACCTAGATGCCCATGATTAGCATCTATTTTCACACAAAAATGGGCATCTACTTTGTTTGCAGGTATTTGCCATCAAAAAACAACTGGACTTGTTGTGCTCCCATTGATGAAGGGGATTCTCATTCTGGAAACCTCTTTGACTGATGAAGAGTTGCAATTCATGAATAACTCATACTCTTAGAGAGCTATTGGGGGCACTGAGTGATTGAGTGGCTTATCCTTAGTCACCTAGTATGTATCAGAGGAAGAACTTAAATCCACTTTGTCCTAACTCTAAGGCCAGATATCATTTTATAGATAAATTGCCTTTGGCTCCTACTCAAGGTGATAGAACAAGGCAGTGTCAGTCCTAGAATTTTAATGAAAATCTCTACTTCACTTCCATTGTTTTACCACTACATCAAATTTTTCCCTAAGATGAATAATTATGGCTTTTTCTGACTACCACTAGAAAACAGGAGCTTTGTATAAATTCTCTATGATAGTCAGTAACATAATGATATATTTAATACAACAGTACCTTCATTAGTTTTCCAGCAAAATACACTGCTCACTGCTGATTGCAGAAGAATGCATAGCTGTCTTCAATATTACCTAGCTAAAGCTTGTCATTCCATCTGGTAAGAATCCAGGAAATGTCTTTTTAATATGATAAGTAAAAGAGAGCTATCTGAATGAGAAATATTTTTGACAATGATATAATATTGAATACCCCCTCACATCAATTCTCCTTTGTTTAATTTGGTTTATTGGTAAATATAGTAATTTGTTTTTTGTACTTGTTGCTATGATGGTAATAATTTAAAATATAACAATGTAGTACCACTTTGAGATACTCCAAGTTGCATTTGCTCATAGGTTGGGTTCCCAGATAGTGCCTGTTATTTCAGTTTCTAGTAGTAACCTGATAGGTGTCTATTTTTTCTACAATTACTCTTGACCTCATACCACTGGGCATCTCTTAACAATCAGCTTTTAGGGTGGAACCAATATGATTGGGAACATACTGGGACCCCAGATGAACTCTTCTGATTTTCCCTCCAAACAATTTTAAAACATTTCTTCAAATCAAATTTTTTTTTCTTTTTTTTAAATTTTTTTTCTTTTTTTTTAAACAAATACTTTATTAACTTCTGTTTTACATCATTCATTTCCACCAGATTTTGAGTTACAATCATTTTCCCCCCATTATTCCCCTACCCAACCTCCCAGAATAGCAGTCCCACAAGATATTGCTTCCTCCAATCTGCTCTCTCCCACACCTTCTCCCATACCCCCATCGCCTTTTCCATTAGAGGAAGATGAATCTTTGTGTCCCAATGCCTGCACATCTTATCTCCCAATTATAGGCAAAAGAGTATTAATAATAGTATATATATATATATATATATATATATATATATATATATTTATATATATATTTGAAACATTTAATGTTACGACCTCGAATTTCAGATCCATTTCCTTCCTCCCTTGTCACCCATTCCTTCTTGGGAGATAAGTAATTCAGTATATGTTGTACATGTCTAGCTATGCAAAACATTATCATAGTAGATATATTGTACAAGGCTGCTTATAATTCCCTCCCACTCATCCCACCCCCCACCTGGTCCATTCCCTACATGATCCTGTCCCTCTTCTATAGTGGGTACTTCCAACCTCCCCTCACCCCAAGGATGCCCTCCAATCCATCATCCCTCCTCTCATCCCCCTTCCCCCTATCCTGCTGCAGGTTGAGATATACCATTTAGTATGTATGTCATT